>VYZW01024436.1:10720-31895 GCA_013401315.1 Balaeniceps rex | reverse complement strand
CCTTTGATCTCATATTTGTGGTCATTTTTGCAAGTCTAAGGACCAGAAAAGTGTGTTTAAGCCATTTAAAAGGAGATGCTTAGGCTTTGGAGCATAATTTCAAGGCAATGGAAAAGTGAATGGAGGCTTTTCACATCAACTACAGCAGATGCAAAAAGGGGGAAGGCATGTCTAAACCAGCTGGATAAATAAGAGAAAGGGTTCACAACAGACACGAGAAAACAGGGTATTTAAAGTTTTACTCATCTCCATATTTAGCCCCTTCACAGCTTTCAGGGGATAGTGTACTGTTGGCACTCTGGTTCTACTAATCTTTTAGCAAAGAATAAAGCAGCTGGGATTTTTGTGTCTAGCTGTGAGAGGACGTAAGATCAGGTACGTGACAATGAACCATCACTAGGTATTCACAGCTTGAATCCCACAGGGTCCTGAAAAAATGAAAGCAAGTATTAAAGTGCATTACAGTCTTGCAGTAGCTTTTGCAAGTCGAGCTTGGAGTATTGAACTTTCTTTTATTAAAATGTGCAATTAGCAGTCAAGGTCCTAGAGATAATCATAGCCTTTGTATTTAAAATAGTTCACTTAGGGATGAAATCTTTCATTTCTAATGGAAGTTCTTTCAGGAAGAATATATATACAAAAGCCTGACTTAAACTTACTGTAAATTATTTGATAAAGAAACTTTCATGTAAGCTGAAATATGGGGGTTTTTGTAGGAATTTATATCCTAGTTTGGAGTATCAGGAAGCTCAAAAAAAGATCAATCCTGCACCTACTTAGCTCAAAAAATGATGTTAGTTCAATTAGTAAAAACATAATTCTACCCGAGTAAATATAGCAGCCTAATTACCATCTATCCTGAAAAAAACCCCNAACTTTAGCTAAGCATTATTTTATATTCACTTGCCAGTAACAGAACTAACAGCTTATTCAGATGAATGCAGCAGTTTTCATTTCTCAAAATAATTGATTGTTCTGGGTGGTCTTGGACTTGAACAGGTANAATCCCCTGTGACAGACTGCAGGAACTTTATTCACAGCAGCAATCCTTTTGCATAAACATATCTTTCCCCACGTGACGTGACCCCCAGAGGAAGCGAGGCACACCTAAGGAAAGCTGCGTTGGTGCAGGAGGTTTGCCAGAACACGAGCGTTGCTTTGAAAGAGAGCTCTAGCAGTGTGCAATTCTTAGCATCTTCCAGTGGTTGAACCGTGTAACTTTTAATTACAGATTCAGATCTTCTTGCTTTCCGTATAGCTTTGGATTTCTGGATAGCACGTTTGCGTTGCAATTGTGCAGTGAGGGCTTATGCAAAATATAAGCACTGTATTCCAAATAAAATTTAAATTTCTAGTTACCTCTCTCCTGAAAACTAATTTAAAAAGAGGTATATATTATTATCCATATCCCACTTGTGTTGGAATGGGGGAAAAAAAAAATCAGGTAAGGAAGACTTTGTCGTAAAGTCTAAATGTGGGAGAATTTCTCAGGTAATGTATTATATGACTTACCAGAATATTAAATATTACTAGTAGACTTACTAATATTACTAATAGAATTTTATTAATTACACTTTTTATGTTAGTAAAAGAATATCATGTTTAAATTTGTTAAATATGACAACTTTGTAATTTTTGCTTTTTTTATAGTTCAAGAAACCTAACAGAAAACCAAATAAGTAAAAATACAACCAATGCTCCATTGAAGAAGTGACAAGGTCCAAAATGCAAACGGAACAATATTTGCTTATTCTGTGCAAGAGAAACCTCTCACTGGTACAACACTTGTGTGGCTTTGGTTCCAAAAATAGGGAAATGACCTTGGAATAAGCTTTCCATATTAAAGCAGCTTTCTTTGGTTGAGAAATATTGGCAAAAACATCTTACGACTACCACAGTTTTAAAATTTAATAATATATAACAATGCATAATTTACCTGACTTCAAAGTACATCGTAAACACATTTTGGAAAGACAGAGAATTCTCATTTCTTGGGTTTCTTCTTATTTAATTCTACACTGTGCAACAATTTACTCCTAAAAAGATTAGCTAAAATGGAGTTTAGATTTCTTACCACTTAATTTAGATCTTTAAATTTATGGATTGCTGATGCTTACATCTTTTTGGCAGAGAGGTCTCTCTTCCTCAGCCAATTATTTTTCACAACCTTGGACCTTGCCCTGCCTAGGCAGCTGTACAGAAACTCTTAAGAATCTACAAACAGTTGCTAAAGTTGGATCTGGATCCCTTCCAGTGAGGAAAAAACATTAAACTGAACTGGTTCTGTTTACTACAGCTGTACCCAAGGTCAAAATGCTCAAGAGAAGGGATGTTTCAGTCACAGCCGTAGTTTAAAAAAGATTAGAAATAAATAATACGATCTTATGGTTGGTAACTGGTTAAATGCCATTGGCGTGCAATGATGTGGAGGACTAAAAGTTTGATGGGGCAATAGCAGGTTTCCCCTTGGCTTATTTGCTTCACTCCTTCACCTCTGACTTCTAATGTGTTGAGTGTTTTAATGAAATAAAATTAAAAAGTCACCACCTGCTATGGGCTTCAAAGGTTAAAATAATAATGTCAGAGTTCTGTATCTTTTTGCCTTGTCTGCAAGCAACTCAGAGAATGCACTATTAACATGTCTCTAATATTTGGTAACAATAGAAGATAGGAGTTAGGATTTTGGCAAGCTTATGTTTTACATCACATTTTACTTTTTATTCATTGACACCTCAGTAATACTAATAAATAGGGCCTAAACACTGTGGAACTAATGTATCAACCACAAAACCTCTGTGAAATGGGACATAAGATCTGCATTTCCAAGAGACACTTTAATGCTAAATGCTTCCATTTCTGGGCAAGCAGCTTGGTAGACCTTGGTCTAGGGCTTCTTGGGTGCAAAACACTTGCATGTTCCAGTCACTGCCATTATTGCTATGGGTGTACCGGCCGCTTCTGCAAGAAAAATCCAGTGTCTAAAGTTGATCACCCAAAACCATAGAATGCTTTGGAAGATTTGACTTTGTGGCTTACTCCAGTTCATACAGAAATTTTATAGCAGAACCAGGATGCAAAATTCTGGACCCGAACTCTGCAGCCTTAACTCCAATACACCACAGAAGCGTGGGCCGTTAATTTTAATGTGAAAATATTTTTTTTTCCAGAGTGAGAAGAAAGAATTGCAACTGAACAGCAGTATTCTGCATACTGCTTGACCATATCTTGTTAATGGAGTATTATGTTGACACAGCGCCTTTTATCCAGGATAGTAACCACCATACCACATAACTGGTGGTGTCAACTGAGCAATGCAGTGCACTTAATTCTGAATTCTTCTGTCTCCGCTCTGAGCTGAAGAAGCAGACTTTTAGCCTTACTTTGAGCCTTTCTTGAACTGCTTGGATTAGGGGCTTGACAGGAGCCTGTTGGCCTTTCTGTTTGGCTCTCGGGAGCATTAAGCTCACACACGAAAGGGAACCACAGATTAATTAATGAGGGTAATCTTTAGTGTACTCTTTGCTGCTAGTCCTCCTTAAAGGCTATTGTGAGAGCACAGAAGCATTAATTTACTAAGTTTTGGGATCATTTTACACAGAGCCTTTTGTCTTGGTTGCTTTTTGATCATAAACTCCATCTTGGTATTCTGCTGATGGATTTGCATGCACAGGGAATAGGTTTATTGGCAGTTAAACATGTGCTCATGCAATTTCCACACATTATAATTGGAAGGGAGGGCAGGAGCAAGGCAGAGAGAAAATTTCTGTTGCTTTAAAAAAGCCAAGAGTGATTTATCAGCTTGTCGGATGAATAGAACAACAAAAGAGCTCAGTCTTGGTGGTTTTCTGATCAGATTAAAGGGTTTCTGTGGTGGTAGGGAACTTTACAAATAGAATCAAATATCAGAAAGTCTGTGGAAGATGTGTTCACTTAGAGGGAATAACTGTTAAATTACAACTAATTAATTAAATAGGTCTTCAACAGCAGATGTCACTGAAGCCTTAAAATTTAAGAGAGGATTTCAGAAGGCGGAGGAATTGGAATAAGTGAGCCTTGGTGTTAACTTTATCCTTGAACATACTTACTATGTACATTACTTTTATTACTCTGAGAGTCTCATCTCTAGAAGATGCAACAAATTTATATTCTTTATTGCACTCATTATTGTTGTGACTCTTATATTTGTCTCCAGCTTCACGAATTTATGCCTGTGTTTGAATTTTTTTCCTTAAAATTGCCTTTCTTATTGATAGCTCAACTTTATCAGCAATAATATGTGTAGAAGGTATTAGGACAAAGATTATTCATATTAGCCTTCAATCTTCAGCCCCTGATTAGATTTAGCCTATTCCACACAACCCTCAGAAAAGAATCTATTATTGTAGCCTTTTTAATATATTCACTTAACTACCAGTAGTGGTGTTTTTCTTTTCAGAGATCCTAAAGACAAACAATGCTTAAAATGCTCTCAAAGAGACTGAGGATCAGTGAGAAAGTCTGTTTGTTTGCGGGCCTTGGGGCATCCGTATTGATGGGTGGCTCAACTGTGAGTCTGTCTGGGTCTCCTCCCTTCCCCAATGTGGGTCAGCCAGCGGCTGTGATTTTGTCAGCTACGGTAGGCTCAAACGCCTGTGGTTTGCAGTCTTGTGATTATATCACTGGGGCTGGCTGCCCCAGTGACCTCAATCACTCTGGGACCCAGATCCTCCCTTGCTGAGACAGAGCCGAGGGAAAGGGTGTTGGCAGAGAACCCAGAGAAGGAGCGTCCTGAATAAAAGTATTAGAGATTAGTCTCCACATCATGTTAGAGTGATATTAAGCTGCTAAGTTGTCCCACTTTTCAGGTCTTTTTAATAATGCTGCTTAAAATGGAAGGAAGCTTAATATCTGTATTTGTATCAGCGCTGATTGGTACAGCCTGAGACAAGGAAGGCATGCATAAGCAGTCAGATTCATTTTTCTGTGCCAGATTTCAACCTTTCCTTATATTCAGCCTGTTTCTTCATCCTGTATTAAGATAATGCAAATGCAATTCAATTTTCTAATGAGAAATTGACCCAGGCTCTCTGACCACTCTAAAATAAAGTGAGTGGACAGTCGCAATCAATTATGGATAGTATGGATAAGCCCCCAAGAATCCGTATGGATGCAGTTCTATCTGGTCATGTATCTTAGAGGCTTGTATTTTTAAACACCTTTTGATTAGGGTGTCAGACGCAGGGTTATCAAAGCTGAAACTTTCATGGAGGAAGCTGAGGAGAATGAATGTATATTTCATACATTTCATACCCTGTTGAGATGATTTGCGTAAGAGACATTAGATGATGGTACAAATGGCACATGCTTTCCTGTTAAAACATGTAATGTGAAAAAGGCTAAATTTTTTCCATTGGTTTCATCTGCTTGTATTAAGCCGCTGAAAAGGAATCAGTAATGTTTCCCAAGCTCTTCTGTATAGTTTGCTAATCCAAAATGTCTGAAAGCAGCATTAATCATAACAGTAATTCATTCCTGGTGTCTAAAAATAATCTGGAGCAAGGTCAGACAAATACCGTACATTAAAGTCCTAACTTTAAACTGTAAGACTTGCAATCTGTCCAATGAGATAGCAATTATAGTCTAAAGCAACAGGTAAATATCCTGGATTTAGGTGGCGTGAAGAGGAGAGGGGAAAAAAAAAAAGGGGGGGAGGCATACCCCTCCCCTCTCCCATGTGAGCACATTTGGATGTGGCACAAAAACTCTGACGTCCTGTGATGTGTTTGCCATCATGTTGTTGAGCACATCTCCCCTTCTCCCCCCCTCTTCTTATCACCTCGCGTGGCAGGGTTGGCTCTGGCTTTGCTGATAGTCACGGACACACTGCTTTCTTGCCCAGTGCAACATAGGGAAGGCTGAGCTATGCCCGACTAACACAGATGAATAATGCATACTGTGCTGAAGACGTTCAGGCTCAATCCCTATAAACTTTGTGAATCATTGAAAGAGTTAGTAATGCTCCTGCTTTATAATAAAAATTCACAAAAGGACATTCTTTATGATTCACCTTAGAAATTTCAGAGCTGCTGTGCTTTGAGAGAGAAAATCTCGCTGCATTGAGCTGACAAGATTTCCTGGCACATGTACAGGCTGTATTTCATACCTTTGGTTTTGGCTAAATGATTCCAAATAATGAAATCTGTAGCTCTGATTGCCTGTTGCTTGTGAACAGCCACAGGTCGAGACAACTTCTCCTAATTCTTAGCTGTGCTCTCCAGGGACCACTGGGAATACTCCTAGACAGATTCCATATAAACAAGCAAGCAAAAAAATGTTTAGGATTATACTGTAATATTAAGTCACAGGTCCCATAAGACATTGTTGAAGAGTCTCACCAGCTCAATTTGTAGCTGTTTGCTTAATTGCTTCAGCTCTAAATTGCTGCAAAGGAGGGAGTACTCTCAGGCACAGAAATAAATGGGATGGCATACAGATGCTGACAAACTATATATATGCATCTGTGGAGTAAAATACAATTTATGTAAGGAAGTCAGAGCCAATAAAGAGGCAGTGGGTCACAGTGACAATGGAATTACTGAGGGGAATAAAGACATATCACAGGCTATACTGTTGTCATTGTATAGGACAGCAATAAAAAAATCATGATACTATTTGAGTAACAGCACATGATAAGTAAGTAAAGACTGGAGCACAATGTGTGACCCAGAGGAAGGGATGTGCAATTATATGTTTAGAGTTTGCTGAATAATGAATACTCAGCCATTTAACTAGAGAATTTCTCAAAACCATTTTCATATGCAATGTGTGTTAACTGGTGATAATAGTGGCAGCTACTGAGGAAGAAGCATCTGAATAATATTCTTTTGTCTTGCTACTGTTATTCTGCATCTGTTTCAGGCAAAAGGCAATTTCAAGAAATTGTTGATGTTTCCCAAATAAACAAAACAAAATAGAGTATCAAATAAAACGCATACATTAAAGTATGTATTGATTACTGACAAAGTACATGTCAGAACTGATCCAAGTGGTGGTGTGTCCAGCTGCAACAGTTGTGCTATAAAGAGGGATTGTACCAAATTGCTAATTGGCCAAGAAGAGAAGCTGCCAACAGGGTCTTTTATGTTTGTTTGGAGACTCACCACAGTTCCCAGCACTGCAGAATACTTCTCCAAAGCAAGGATGCTTTGCCTGTCCTAAATTTAATCTAGTGGAAAAAATCTTTTAGATTATTGCTGTGTCCTTTACTGCCCATCAGCTCCTACCAGTAGGTCTTAGTGCCAATATCTTAATTTTTCATTTTATGCTGCTTGCTTTAACAATGTGTTCTTTGGCAGTCAGCCAGGTCGACAGCACTCTACCATTAAAATGTCTGCTTTCTACTGCAGCTGTCCATTTAGTTTATGAACTGATCAGCCGGTAGAATGTAATTTAAGAGAATAGGAACAAGTCATAGTTGAGGGCACAAAGTATCAGCTGATCTACTGTATGCAGGTCTGTCTTTCAGAGATTTTTGAACCTAACTTGTCATACTACATGTTTATTTTTTAATTAGTGCGTAATGTGAAAAGAATGACTTGACATGCTGCACATAGTGGGTAAGTAAAACCAACATCGCCCTTGTGGAAATACTCTTGGTACCAGGAGCACTCAGCGGTGACACAGTTGTCAAAGTGAATGTAGCACATAATAGTTTTCCTACTTAAATGTTATTACAGGTCTAGAGGGCAGGATAATTTGAATTTGTAATGGCATTAGCTTTAACGTTGAAATAGAGCAAAGATGATCAATTCTTAGGAGACACTCACATACTAGATTTTCTCTTGTACTCGCTGAGGTCTTATCGGGCCGAACCAAACTGTAAAATGGATTTTTAAGTGAGAGGTATTTCAGAAAATGTCCTATTTGCCTATAACAATGGTTGTTGAGCGAGATGGTGGAGAGGGTGGCTTACTGAACTAATGAAAACAAAACATCTACTGATACAACCCAAGGATTGGGTTGACATCATGTCTGGTAAACAAGGGAAGAATGAAACCAGAAATTAATGGATCATAATTGATGTGCTGGCAATTAGAATTAACTAGCAGGCAGGGTAATGGGGGGATGACTCTGCTCCTTATGTTTTTTGAAGTCATTAAAAAGTGTGGGAAGTGGCTGTGGAGAAAGGCTGGGAGAATGGAAGGAATTTTACTGTCATCTTTGCCATCTTTAGTATCCCTGGGATTTGGAGAAGTCCACCTGCTTCCCCCCACACCCTCCACAAAACTGCATCATTCCTGGGCCTGATCCAGGGATATACATTGATTAGATAAGCCAGAGATAAGGAATATTGATACTATGGTCTCATCTCCACCAGGAAATAAAAGCTGGGAAGACCTCTTTTTCCTTCTCTGCCTTATTTTTCTTCTCTTGTCTTTTACTTTTAAAAAATCGGCATTAGCAAGACGTGACTTACTCTGTCTCAATATTTCCATAAGCTGATAGCCTGTAAAGCAGTTAAAAGCAATGACTAAAATGGCTCAGCAATGGTGTATATTTGCCAAGTTTCTGAGTAGCCAATGTGACCGAGTTCTTGAATTCATTCCTCTAAGAACAAGCTGGTAAGGTGTACATATTAATACATATGATATATATTTTTATATACATAAATAGATGTAAAAAATCAAGGCAGCAGAATGAATGATAAAATATAAGCATGAAACCAAAATATGGATCTAGTTTATATTCTTAAAGTTAAATGCAATCAAGTAAGTACCAGACCTGTAATAATGATAATTTTTTCCCCTCAGTAAGAAAAGAAACATCTTTGTAGACAGAAGATCTCCAGTATATTCCTTCCTTCTCATTCTTCCCCCCAGTTTATTTGTAAGCTGACCGATACAGAATTTACTATGCTAATCAAAATACTGTTGACTGTATTTTGACATGGAAATTTATTCTGATTTGTATATATTATTTTACAAAACTCAGTGTTGCAGAGCAAATGTAAAATCCACTCTCACTCATCTGTTTTTATTCTTTCTGTTTACGATACACATTGATGAACTTCTAGTGTTACTTCATTCCCTCTTGGCAGTGACTGAAGACCATCTAATATGGAGCTTTAAACATGTTATTAGCTTTTGAATGAGTAAATTTCATAAGAAATTACATGCTCTACAAAGACAGAGGTAATGGATAATAGGATCTTTCTCTCAAAGGAGTAGTAAAGGGAATATAGTGAGATTCAATTCGCAGTCACCAACTGGGTCACATCTCAGTGAAGATGATGTATAATTTCTGACAGACAGTATGGTCCGATGGCTATTAAAAGAGCAACAGAGTAAGTTTGATAGTCCCAGTCTAGACCTCAGTGATCACACTTCCAGTGAAAACTGGTATTCTCAGTGGTTATCAATATTTCTGTCTTGTGACCATATGCTCTTTATTCTATAAAGTCAAATGTTATGTTAGTAGTATTGGCAAAAAGGCCGTAGACTAATTAGACATGGATCTTGAACTGTCTTTTCCTCTGAAGAGGATTTCTTAGCTTAGAGGAGAGATATGTGGCAGTGCAATATATCCCTTAAAGCTGTTTCTAAGTCATGTATAAATATAGGATTTTGTTTCCAGGTTTCTTAATACGGTACCTTTACCATCATAGCTTTCTAAATTTGTAAGAGGCCAAAATCATCCTGCGCTGAATTATTAATCATGGAAAGATCTGAAAAGATCCATCGATATATTTGTGCATTGTTTTTCTTCCAAATTAACTTTTATAATTAGAGTTGATGTTTGCCATCAGCTGTGGACCCCTTTGTAAACTCGTCTCAATGTACCTTTGTGCAACAGCTTGGTGAAGAAAGCAGGCAGCTGAGTGATTTTTATGATCTCTAACAGTGGTAAGAGATTAGGTGCATTTTTTTTAATAAAGACCTGTTGGGGCTGCAGGAAAAATGATAATGTCTTCTAATATGTCCTTAACCAAAATCCTAATGTTTAAAATTTATTTATGGGACCGCATTAATTTAAGCAGCAATTCTGTAGGTTCAATGTGCTTAAGCCAAAAGCTTATGAGGATCGTAAACGTTTGCATATCCATCATGAACCTACAGAAAATAAGTGTATAGAATGCATTCATTTGAATTACATTTGAAATATTACCCAAGCTGATATTGAATCTACAATGTGCACCTGGAGGAGCAGAATAGAACTGTAAGTGTCACAGGACTGCGCATCCTTGCCTAGCTTTTTTTTCAAAAGCCAGTAACCTTGGGTTAACGTATTAAAATTGCCAGGTAAGCATTTCTGCATTTAAAATGACAGAGTTCCATGACTCATGAAATGACACCTATTCATTCAGCGACTAACAAACTAAGAGAGATTCACATGTACCTATAAAGACTGATATAGAAAGCAGATCTAAGGACCATTATGTTTCTACCTCATACATATATTTTAATTCATTCACTAAATATGCAAACTATATATTTAGCTAAGCACTTAAAATTGGCCTCAGGTGTAAAATGTTAGAGATCCTAATTGTGTCTCCCCAGTGATACTCTTGTGTATCTATCTAGCCAGGGGATGCCCCTGTATTAGCATCAGGAATTGAAAGAAGCATGAAGCGAGTGCANTTTTTTTTTCTGTCTTCAATATTTCATGAGTCCTGATCTCTTACTAACAGGGTTGCCCTCTCCTTCTCATCTGGAAAACCTTTTTCTGTCTCATTTTGTATTTTTCTCTCTCCCCTTCTTTCTAATCTTTTATTCCTCTCTGGTTTTGCCCATCTTTGGACCACTCCAGGTCATCTGCATCTGGAGAAATAATGCTTAATATTTTTATCTGCAGCTGCTTCTATGCTTTCCACAAGCAAAAGACTTCCAGGACACTGGGACTATAGGAGAAGCACAACTCCAGGGAAAACTAAGGCTCATTTCTCTTAGCTAGAGTCTGCAATACTGCTCATGATTTAGATGCATCAGCAGCACATGCTACTATTTTCTTAGTATTGAAATAACATCACTTTAAATGCACACTGTCACACTACCTCTGCCAGGATGAAGGGTACATTTATTTATATAGGTGATTATACCTGTAAAGAATTCTGTCCTAAAGAAAACGAACATAAAAACTTTTTTCCAATTAATTTCTCTCTTGTGAAGTATTTTGGAATCAGTAAGAGAATTTAAATTGCTGAATCTTCACATTAATGAGGGCTGTCATCTTTGAAGATTTGCACAGGACTAATAACGTGTATCTCTTATAATGAAAACGCCTCCAAACCCCTTTTCCCTCTGGATACCACAGTGTGTCTTGAGCTAATTATGATTAGAAATTCTGACTCCAAAAGGAGAGAGAACTTCTCTTCCTTAAGTGCTTTCTGATGAACACAAAGAAAATTATATTCCATGCAAAGGTGTGTAACATTGTATGTCACTTACACAGCAGAGGAATCTGGAGTCTTAGTAGGAATTAAATACTATTAACATACAACGCATGTCACTGCATGCATTGGAAAAGCCATAGTTCAGGTAGTATCATTCTCACTTTAAGTGAATTATTCAGAATGTTCCCCTTTCGCCAAGATCCTCCTTTACCCATAGATACCGTATTCAAACCCAGCAACTGTCATTATATTACTGATTGAATTCTCTAAAATACTTGTCCTTACTTTTTCTTCCAGCTTAGAGAGTCATGTTGCCAGAGTATCATACTGTTCTTGAAAAAGGATTGCAGTGGATTATGAAAGTGTAGCATAAAAAACGCAGTGCGCATCTAAAAACTGTTTGCAATCAAATAAACAGTTTAAAATTACATTAAAGGATGGAAGAAAGCCAGACATTCCCTAAAAACTTATCTACCTATCTGTGCATTCTTTGTAGGCTTACCATTTTCTCAAGCGCTTATCTAATAATACTTTCATGATGTCCACCATTGTAGTTTCAGGTAGTTCTACACTTTAACTGCATTCTCAGTAAAGAGATATCCTTCAGCTTGTTTGTGTTGTCCTCTTCTTCTGTGCCTCTGAGACTCTCTGAACCTCTGTTCAGAACCTCTGTTTTTAACCACCAACATTTAGGTGAATATCCACAAATACTTCTTCGTTTACTCGCAGTTATTACCGTTAAAGCTTTCTTACACTCAGTGTATTGCATTTTGTGTTCTTTCTTTACACCAGTTTGGTATGGAATAGAGTGTCATACTGGGTATTGCATGGTTCAGTCCTAAACACACCAATCTGACAGTGAGGAATGGTGGATTCCCGCTTTGTCTCTGCCACTAGCTCGCCAGTTTGATCCTGGCACCTTTCTGTACCTCAGCTTATTTAAAATGAATTGGAAGTAGCCTTAACTCTATTAAAACATATTCTGAGGATACATTCATGTTTGCAGAGCACCAGGAGTTCCTTGATTTCAAAGGATCTAGAGTGCAAAATATCTTTCATAGCTATCTTTATAGTGAGACTGAAAGAACAGTGGTTTTACTCACAATTTTGCATTGTAAAAATGCAAAATTTGTCTGCCAGCATTTTCTATTTCACAATGTAGATTGAAGACATATTTTTAGCCATTAAAATGCCAGAGTCATGCTGTTTAGAATTTGTCCTTGAGCCTTGTGACAACCATCTAAAGCATATCCATTATTATTTATTGCATGCATTTCTAAAACAGTCCAGTCTCTTTCGAACTTGCTGCTATCTACAGCTAGTAATTATTAACTCAGAGAAAACCACCTTCAACATCTTCCGGTTTAAAAGTACAGCAGAACCTTGCTAAGTGCCTTATTAGATAGAGCAGTGATTGAATCTCTGGTACCAGTATTTCAGGAAACTGTCAGAATCTCTTGGGATAACATCTTCAGAAGCCCATGAATCATGGGCAGGCGCCAGCTTATAAGAATAAAATTTCTATTTTGTCTTTGTGAGAATTCAGCTTTCTTACTTGACAGGAAAGCAAGTACTTAACGCTCATTGCAACTGAACTATGTTTGACTTTGAAAACAGTTTCCAGCAAGATTCAGCATTGAGGAAGGACCTTGGAGACACCGTGACACCTTATCCTCCAGCCTATGTTGAGATGGGCGAACCAACCCCACTTGGAGGAGCAATCGCTAGCATCCTGTACAAATTTAATCTCCAACAGCCCAGGGTTGCTATTTAGGAATCATCTAACTACCCACTTACATTCTCTAGATGATTTCCAATGCCTAGAACAATTTTGTTTATACACACACACACACACACATGTATATCGGGGTGTATGTAGAAGTTACATTTTATATAAATATGTTTTCATTTATACATAAATGCATATATAAGCATAGCTTTCCTAAGTAACCAGAGCTAATAAAAGAAAAGGGGGGAGGGAGTAAGTATAAAAGAGAAAAAAAAACTTATATGACACAAAACATTTCCTGATATAATATTTCATTTTTCCAAGTGACTATGATTTGAGCATACAGTGTTACTGTCCTTTATGTTCCTGTGGAGCTCTGAAACATTTGGTTAATTATTGAGCTATACTGGTTACACTGGTCACGTACATAATTTTGGATAAGGCCAACTCTCTTCTCAGTGCACATGTTACTGCCACGTACACAAAAAGAACAAAAGCAATTGCATCTTTTAATCTGCATCTTTGAGCTCTTTGTTTTTCATTGCCATTTAATACTGAAAATGTAATCTAATCACTGAAAAAATGGAATTTCAGCTTTCATTTTTTATCTTCTGATGCTTTCACGTATTCAGACAAAAAAGATTAGGGTCAAATATATACATGGAGTAAAACTATTTTTAAAGTCCTGAACGGTGTTTGCTACTGGAGCAGTCTGCTTGTATTTTTCTTTATGTCTCTAAGTTAATTGAAACTAATTATTTGCATACAAAACCCAGTATGGTTGAAGTAGTATTCATGGAAACAATATCGCTTTATTTGAGTTAATTCCTTTCTGCAGTCTGCTTCAGCTATGAATCAAGACTCAGAAAATGTACGATTCCTCTCAAAAGGATCCTGTCTGGCATGAGATAAATCAGAAGGAAGTAACATTTCATCTGAACAAGTGGGAAGTGTCCCCTGTGCCAGCTTCTGGTAAACTGGAATGCTGCACAACGTGCAGCTGTTCAGCCAAGGACTGTCCTGTGGGGCACAGCCAGCAGGGACATCTGAGTGGGCTGAGATGAACCAGTGCCAGGGAGGCAGAACATGGTCTGCAGCTATCAGGAGAGAGCCTGAGCTGCTCTTTCACCTCTCCAGGAGCTTTGTAGCCTCACCATTTCAGGTTGCTGTGGCCAAAATCTCTGTGAAGTTCAGCTACGGCGCGGGATCTCTCTGTTTTTTTTTCTGTAACCTCCCTTATCTATCTGCACTGCTAAGTAGGTAATTAAATTGATCAGAGGACATATTTTAATCATTAATGCCTCCTTATAGTATGCATAAGCATCTCATTTAATACTTTCAGTTATTATAAACCTTGTCATATTATTCACTAGTTAATGTGAATTTTCCCTAAGAAGGAAGGTGGGATTAATCTACAATTCTGTCTGTCTTAGGTTTCTTATATAGTCTCTCACCATATTACAGAATATCTGTCATTGGTAGAAACAGTAGCTAAAGAAAGAAAATTATTAGTTCAAAAAGGTAATTTTGTACACTCCTTTAAACCCTCTAAAGCAAAGTAACAGGTGTTACAGTGAAACAGATGAGGAGGTAATACAGGACTTTATTTTAAAAGAGTTTTGATGGACCGTCATATAATCAAACCATTGTTAGGACTACTAAAATTACTGGCAATCCTAGCAGAGAGGGTAAAACTGAGTTTGCCTACAATCAAACTGGTGTGCCTCAGCTGTCTTGTCAGTTCAAGGTACAGACTCATCAGTGGGGGCACAAACGAACAACTGCACTCTGTATATCGCATTTATTTGTGTGCTAACAGCATGTAGCAATCTTTGGTCACCACACCATCCAGGGGTCTTTTGTAATTTCTAATTTTTTTTTGAACAAGACTCAAAAGGATCATGTTCAGTTCTTTGCTTCCAACTGCTGAGTGATGCTGACAGTCTTCCCTGTGGATGAATGTTAATATGAATGCTATACTTTGAGCAGTCAAATGAAAGCAAACACATAAATATGATGCTCTTACTGTATTTATTCTTTTCCTAGATGCTTTCTTTCCTTTTATATTTTATTTCTTAATATGTGTAGCTCTATTGCTACATTATCTGCTGCATTGTTTGCTGATTATAAATAGATTATTACCTCTGCAAATCTCAGGATTAAAACCTATAATGATATTGTAAAATGGAGGACACTAACTATAGAAACAAAAAAGGTTTAATTTCATCTTTGTTAAACATTTTAAGGATTGTAGTATTTGAAATGTTATTAAATAACAAAATTAGCAAAAATACAAATTATCCACATCAATCAGTTTAGGATTAGCATTCATTTAAAACAGGATCCTTTGCAACAATGTTTACATAAAGATACACCATATGATGCTAAATATATTTTAATGTTTTTACTGAATTCTACTGAGATTTCATTGAATTCCAGTCAACTTTTCTCATTCTGTTAAATTTGGAAGCCGTTATTAGAAACATAAGTCTGTTATTTTTTCTGTTGTGTAACTGAATGATGATGAGATTAAAAAAAAATCCCCAAAGCACTAGATAAATTTCCGTAACAGTGCCACTAATAGAAGGCTATTTTTTGAGTTCTGAGATTATCAGTCAACCTTTCAGTTATAAAATACAGTAAAAATGTTTAGCTGGCCTGATTTAGAATAATTTTTAATTATACAAAAGGAAATAATTTCCATACCTGTAAATCAAGCTGAAATGAGTTTTTATTTATGTTTCAGAATCCTCAAAAATCCCACTGACTTAATGGAAATGTTAGGCATTTGTATTCCTTTGGGCATTCAGCCTATGTGAATACAAATTAAGTTGCAATGAAAAATAAAGAAGAAACTGTATCAGACTTAAATGAAATACACACTAATTTGTTTTAACAGTTAGATACTGAGGAGCATGTGTTCAAAAAGAAATGAAAGACAGCGCATTTGGATTTTAGAAATGTACAATATGATATCAATCACTGTCTAGAAATGCTTTTCTGTGTTTATAAAGGTGATATGTGTAGTAGGAACATGGCCACTAAAGACGTGCAGAAAAAATTTGGCTTTATTTTACGAAGTAACTTTAACTAGACTGCTTAAGTAGTTTAACTAGTCTGTTTACATAATTTAGACCTGCTTAGGTAGACTAATGTAGCATTTTGAAGCATCATGTGTGGTCAGCCCTTAGAAGAAAGGGCAACAGCATCCGCAAGGTGTAAAGGTTGCCTGAGGCAGGTTTCAATGGCAGATTTTACTGAACTGGCCCAGGATACCTCTACCACAGCACTGCCAGAGTAAAGAAAGGATAACGTCAAGCACGTGGTCTTCATCTATGTGAGTTTAACTTACATTTGGTACACCTGCCTTGAGAGAGAGGGACAGAGAGGAAAGCTTTCTGCCCACTTGTTCATTTACATGAGAAATACTAAAAACAAGAGAGTAGTTTAGGCCTGTGTAACTTCACTGTTTTTCACAGCATGAATAGACAGTGTAATGCATTCTGAGCATCTCTGAACGTCGGCAGTGCTAGCCACAGAGTAATACATTATGGAGTTTTAAACTGGACTGATATTTAAGTATTCTTTAAGCAATGTTCAGAAGAATTTTACTTAAACAAGACCAAAAAAAACTTTTCTGAAAGGAGAAGAGTAAGAAGGGTCAGTTCATCATTCACTTGCTAAAACCATAAATATAGCAACATTGTCTTTGCACATCCAAGGTGGACATCTGAGCCAATTATTTAAATAACAAAGCCGCTGCCAAGCAGTAATGAACAGTTCTTCATTTAGTATTATTCTCTTTAAATATTACCTAAATATTATTTAGGAAGTGATAGATATCACTAATGCCTGAAAAGATATCAAATGCTCAAGTACTTAATTTGGATTCTTTTTCAAGGAAATAACAAAAAACCAGGACTTAGTCTTAAATGTGACTAGGTTATCGTGTATTTCATCAGAATGAGTTTGAGCTCATCTCTGTGTTTTCCCATACGTACACAAAAGAAGATGCAGCGATGGTGAACCACTGTAAAGACCTCAGCTTGCACCAAGCAGAATTTCCTATTAATTATTTTATTCTTATACAATTATTTATTGCAGAATGGTCCACAGTTACCTGTGGACACCATGCATGGAAATAATAGACACACATATGAGCACAGTCATGTAAGTATTTTTTATGTGACATTAGCCCATTGTTTTCCTTCTTTGTTATCTCAGCAAACAAGTTCATCAACTTGTAATACTTGTTTTAGTATATATTTTTAAGGTAGTGCAAAAATGAAGTTACTTATACAGTTTAAAAAGTACAAGAAGTTGAGAATTAAATAGGTATTTCTGGAGAGAGTGAATCTGTAGTGTCAAATTAAAACTTGGAAAATATAAAGGATGTATTCCTTAATGAAAGCACTATTTGTATAGACATGGATTAAGAAAACAGATGACAGTTCACTTTCTTATACCTGTCAATGAATAAATTTTACAGAATGAGACATTTTGAAATGAAGAATTTCAACCGCTAACCAAACCAGCTGCATGCACTGTCATATATTTCATCAAAAATCCAGCTATACCCCAAGAAGCATACACTCTCTAATTCTAACCTCTGTTTTCCTTTATTTGAATGTTTGCAAGATAGCGAGAGTCCATGCTACAGTTTTTTGTAGAAGTAAAATGCCTGCAATGAATAAATTATTACTTGTATGTGGAAAAAAATGGTGGCACCTAGCTGCTTAGCCCTTTCGAACTAGAAACAATGCAAACAGATAAAATACGGTTCATGTACCAGATAATATAAAATCAGAGTATAAGTAGAAAGTATTTGAATGCAGTGACAGAACGTGGATGCACAAGGTAAAAATAAAATTATTGTGAACAGAATAGTTAGCAGCAGTCACAGCATGTGAGCTACCTAGCAAGGTGGAGGTTTTTTTTTGTGGACATCATGGCAAAGATGATTTTTATGAAGTGACGTGAGGAAGGAGATTGTCCTTGCTTTGAGGACGGCTTTAACTCAAGCAGACTAACTCAGCTTCATTGTAATTCAGGGGATGGGAAACATCAAGTTCAGATTTTGTAAAGACATTGGAACTCTGTTACATGGACAAATTTGAATAATCCTTTCATTTTCCACTAGAGTTAGGGAAACACATGCACTTCCAGTTTGCAAAAACACATGAAATGGAAACAAATCTGAAGTTAAAAGGAGGAACAGAGCTTCCTTTCAAGCTGGTCTATGATACAGACACTGACTGGAAAATATTCTTATTTACAATAATCAACAAGGTTCATACTGTATGGCCGGTTGTTTACACCTATCTCGTTGTCATTAACTATCAGCAAGTCAGTTGAAACCAAGGAAGCCAGCAAGGTTACAGCTGGGTACTCTCAGAATACCTGTTGAACTATTACTAGGAAAACTAGGCCTCCCTAACGCTCCTTGCAATGAAGCTGCTCATACTTCACCAAATTTGGGGGAAAGCGTGTCCTTGGCTCATGAAGTCCCTGGCCTGCAAACTGCTGGGGGCTGGGAGAATGTTTGTGTGAATATCACTCTCTGCTCATCCAGCTCTTACTCTTCTCTGGGTGGTCAGCGTTGCCCGTTGCTGTCTCTGGTTTTTGGAGACAGCACAATGCCAGGTCAGTGGGTGAAGTGGATCAAACCAGCTTCTAGTCCATCTCCCAGCATCATATAAACTCAATTTAAATCAATTTAGTATAAAATCAATGGAATGTAAAGTCCTCAAGCTGAAGACATATCAAATATTAAACTGATAAGAAAAGATACTACACTTGATCATAGCTAGATCTTAGTCTGCAGTCTGTCAGTAGGATTGTTAAGACTATCTTTTGAGTTAAGTAGCCAGAAGCTGGAGTTCTTTCTGTATGTAATGCTTCCCTTTTTTGAAGTTATTTTTCAAAAACTATGAATTCTGCTTAAAGACTGGATCTTAATCTTGACGCTATATAAGCATTGTGGAAATCTGTTAAATGTCTAAACAGAGAGCGCAGGCTCTCAAATCTGTCCTAAAATATCTCTAGGTGGTTTTCCTCTTTTATATATGTAGTTTTCTTTTATAGTTTTCTTTCATAATAATTTTCAGATAACAAAAATATGAGCTGGAGTTAAAAAAAGTGGTTATACCACCACTTCCAGGTCAGTACACATAGCTTATACGCCTCCTTTGTGTTGGTTACAAGCGTTCCTAGTCCCCTGATCTAGCTGAGAAGTATGATGACAGGGAACCATTTGTTCCCTTGATCTCATTCACTCTGCATTTGGCTACCTGCCTAAGAGATCCATCATGGAAGCTCCACGGTTGCTTGGTGTTGGGTTGAAGAAATACCTGCCAGTGCCTGCAGAAAGGCAGTGGGTAATTTAAGACTCTCCCAGTGAGTCTGTAATATAATTTCTTTTACTTTTGGGAAGGAAACGGAGAAGTTAGCAGGAAGAAATTTCAGTAGGAACAGTGAAGTTGTTCTGATGAACAAAGTAAGGAAAAATCAAATCTATGCTAATGCAGTTGATGTTTACATTAATGCTCACAAGCTGAGAATGCCTGAAAGAAAGGATGACTCTGTGGTTAAAGCAATGATGCCTGACTCAGGAAATCTGAGTTCATTTCCTGGCTTTCCTCTCTCTTTAGCTTTGCGCAAGAGATTTAATCTCTCTCTTTGCTTGCCTTTTTTTCCCCCCCTTTCCTGTACCACAGGGGAGTAATTATGCTTCAGATTGTTCTAAGAATAAATGCATTAATGCAGCCAGTACATTAAAGTTCGGGCAAAAAGACATACAAAAACTTCAGTTGTTGTTCCTTATTTTTTAGAAAAGGCCTTTCTGCTATCTATGGGGCAAACGTACTGGAGTTTTCATGCCCTATGTCTAGAAAGGTGAGGAGGCACTTGCAGTGCCTGGGCTGACGTCTGTAAGCGGGTCTTACACCCTGGCAGCACGCCCAGCTTCTAGGCAAGAGGCTGCGGCAAACGATGCTTATCAATTACAGGGTGGGTTTTTTTTCTAGATGAACATAGCTTGAAGCTACTGCACAGCTTTCTTCCTCTGGGAGGTGTGGTGAAGCAGGCAGGCAAACATTTAGAAATACTGGTGGTCAAAACTTTTGAGAAAAATTAAACTTTGAAAATCTGAAGTCGAAGCACAACAATACAGGTGCTGAGATGGTAAGACAACACATACATGAAGATCCCAAACCACGGGAGATGCAGAGACACAGTGTGCAGGCGGCTAGGAAAAGTGTTGGGGTACAAATACTGAGTCGGTGAAATGAGCCTGAACCACCTCACGTAACTGCAGGCAAACAACTTCCTGCACCTTGCAGAAGTTTTTGGTATTCTGTCAGTGCCTTCTCATTCCTGGCACAGGCAGAAAATTTGAGAAAACTCCGAAGTCCTTTCCGTGAGCACCAGCACAGAGAAAGCCTGGTCTCCTGTGGATTTGCATCTCTGTTGACTGCGAGACTCCCTCTAAGCTTTTCACATAGCTGGGACATTTGTGAGGCCTCTTTCCCCTGCGAGTACTCTCTATGTCCCTGAGCCAGGACACTCGCAGGCCTATTTCCGTCACACGTTTAACAACTCAATTTTTATTTGCATCGGTCAACGGGCTCACTAATTCTGAGGGCAGACTGGAAGACGTGGCCAGGGGGCCTGCAGGCCTCACGGCCTTCAGAGCCCGGCACGACACAGTGCCAAGGCAGGGCTGCAGCCAGCCAGGCCAGCGGGCAGGGCTGAGGCGCCATGTCGCCACCGGAGCGCGGCGCCGGCCTGTGCCGCGTCACGAGTGAGGAGCGGGCGAAGGGCAGGCGGCCCGCTGCCTGCTTGCGCCGGGGGGTAAACTGGCCGGGCAGCCGCCATCCGCGCCCCGCTCCCACACGCAACCCGTCGCCGCGCCAGGACCGCCGTTGGAAGGAAAAGGCGCGCGCGCGCGGCGCCTAACGGGCGCCGGGCGGGGCCCAACGGTCGGGCACGCACCGGCCGCGCTGACGTCAGGGTGAGCCGAGAGGCGCGGAGGGGCGTGGGGAGGCGGCCGGCGCCGGTCCCGGGGCATGCGCGGTGGG
>VYZW01024435.1:65369-79866 GCA_013401315.1 Balaeniceps rex | reverse complement strand
CCACCCCGGGCCGAGCTCCCAGCAGCCGCTGTCCTCATTCCCGGCGCGTTTCGGAGCGCAGGGGCTGCCGGGGAGGGCTCCCAGCGTGGCGCTGCCAGCAGAGCCGGGGGATGTCGGCAGCTCGTTATTTATTTAAAGCTCCATCTTTGCGGGGAGCGCCTGTCCTGCAGGGAGGGATCCGGCTGCTGGGGAGAGCCGCCGGCCGCCCTCGCAGGGGCTTTTCTCCCCCCCGGAGCTGGGCGATGCCCCTGTGACTGGGGGGAGGACACAGCCCCCTTTGCAGCCACTTCTCCCCCTGCCCAGCACTGGCCATCAAGCGGGACGGGGGGACGTTCTTCCCGACACCCCTGCTGTCACCCCGACCCAGCGAGCGGGGTTTGGCCTCGCCACCGCTGTGGCTCAGTCCCTCGGCGGTGACAGGGACGTGTGGCTCGGGCGCCGTTTCCAAGGTAACCCCGGATGAGCGCGGCCTCCGCATCCCTCCGTGCCCCCGCACGCCGAGGAGCCTCCCGGGGCCTCACTGCCGTGGGGGCTCGGTGGGGCTGGGGACCGGGACAGGGACAGGGACAGGGAGGGTACCGACCGCAGGGAGGAGGGGTGGGGAAGGGGAGAGGTGCAGGACATCCCTCCCCTCCCCGTTCCCAGCACAGCCGTCCCCTGGGCATGGGTGTGTACAACCCATCCCAGAGACGGGACCTCGGGGACCTCGGGGACCAGGTCAGGGTGTTCCCGTCCTCCCTCCTGGAACACCTCCCAGGGAGAAAACCAGAAACAGGAGCTGTGGTTCCCCACCCAGCCGCGGGCACGAGGCCAGGGCCACGGGTGGGAGCGCGTCCCGAGGCCTGGGGGCAGCTGGCTCACCCCGCGGGACACCCTGGGCACACTCCATCCCCGAGCATCCCTTGTCCGGGTGGGACGGGACGAGCGGGCAGTGCGGGGGGTGCCAGGGCTCCCGGGGGGTCCCACCCCGGGGAGGTGGGGGACATGACGAGACACCCGTGGGTGCTGCCCATGCCGCAGCGCTGGGACGTGCTGTGGAGACCTGGCCGAGCCGTGAGCCTGCCCGGGCTGCCCACGCCTCAGAAATGGCAATAAACCCCCAGGGGGTCCCCCCGGCACCTTCCCCCGTCCCACGCCGTGCTCCGTGCCGGGTACGGCAGTGCCGAGCGATGCCGCGTGGGTGGAGGGCTGCAGCCCCCCGCTCACCTCCCCGCCTTTCCCCCCTCTGCCCACCCCATCCCTGGCCCCGCAGTCGATCCAGGTTGAACATCCCCAGTTTTCCATTCACTCTGGTTTGGGTTAAACAAATCTTCCAGGGTGGGCAGCGGGGGCTGGAGGAGACCGGGATGCTCCAGCACGGAGGGGCCCGGCAGGGGTGAGATGTTCCCAAAGGGAAGCGGAGCCATGGAGGAGATGATGCCGGACTCTTCTCCGCTGCGTTGGGAGACCCGGGGGGGCCGTGGGGAGCGCAGGAGCCCGGCTCCCCGACCCCGGCCCGCCAGCTGCCGCAAGGAGGGGAAGCGGCTCCGCGTCCAGGATGCTGCCAGCCTGCCCTGGGCACCGTCTCCATCGCAGCCCTCCCTTCCCCATCTGCTCTCCCCGGCTCCTCGGGGCCCTCCCGCGCGCAGGGCCACCGGCAGCAGCTCTTTCTTATTACAATACGTTCCGGTCCGTCGCCCCCAAGATCTGCATCCCTGGGACCTGTGTGACTAGGAATTCGATTCCTCCCCGTTAATGAGTTTATGCCAGTAAAGGGCTTTGAAGATTTAAAGCTCCGTATAGGAGCTGAGCATCATTTTTGTTATTGATTTCACTGCCCGGCCCCTGAGACGCTGCCGGAGGACACGTACCTCCGGGTAAAGCCTCTCGAGTCCTTGGGGAGGCAGCGGGGAAGGATGGAACCCCGGCGTGGAGCAGAGAAGGAGAAATCCCTCCTGTGTAGGCACACACCTCCGCCACGCTTCTAGGTCTGTACCCTTGCAAGAGCGAACCCCCCGCCCGCAGCGTGCAGGACAGCAAACCTCTGCTTGCGATGAAGAAGCTGTTATATGGCAAAACCCCGCATCAGGGGCCCGGGGAAGTGAGCTGAGTCCTGCCCAGCTCCTAACGAACAACAATGTCGTCGCTGGAAATAACGAACGGCTAATTACGCTGTCCGCCGCGAAGTGAAGATGAGAGAAAATTGCTCCAGGTTTATTGTACCTGGCAAATTCCCCCTTTCAGTAAATAATTTCCATGCTCTAACAGGGCTCCTTTTATTAATTGAATCAATTTATTCTTAGCCTTTTTTTTCTTTAAGACTTCAGATGCTCCTTTTCCTTAGCCAAGGGTGAACAGCCTCGTGCCGTGTACCGCACGCTGGCACCCGCAGGAGATGATGCCAAATGGGGATATTCCACCTGCGCGGTGAAACCGAGATGGAGTCGGACACGAAGGTGCTGGGGGGGGCGAGGCTGCGGGGGGACGAGGTGGAAACACCCCCGGCCCCAGCTGGTGCCCAGCTCTGCCCTGGTCCTCCCAGCCGGCCTGACTCGGCGGATGCAGGGACCGAGAACATGAACGCTGCGTCGCGTGGTTCGCCCCCTCCCTGCCGGCGGCCGAGACCCTTCTGGCCCCGACAGCCCCGCAGGCAGCAGCAGTGCCCGGCCCTGGCTGTGCCACGTCGCAGAGGTTTTGGGGATGGAGAGGGGCTGCGGCAGGGCTTCGGCATCCTCAGCCCACCGAGGGCACAGGGCTGCGGGGAGGGATCTGCAGGAAGGTGGCAGGGCCAAGGTCACGTCCTTGCGTCTCCTGGGTGGGACGGGATGCCGAGGGGCTCTGCCTGTCCCAGAGCACCGTGCACGCAGCAGGATGAGGCTGGGTGCGGATCCAGGCTGCGGGAGAGCACGGGGCAGAGCAGACCCCACCAGCACCTGGGAGTCCAAAGCGGCCCGATGGCATCCCACCACCCTGCCCCAGCATCGGCCACCCCGGCAAGCTGAGCCCCGGGGGTCCTGGCGCTGCACGGGACCCCGAGCCGTGACGGACCCGGAGCGGCGGAGGTCGGGGTCAGGGTGGGGCCGTGGGTTTGGAAGCGGCCCCTCGCCGGGAGCCGCAGGAAGGGCGGCTGGAGCCTTTGGTCGGCCTCGGCTGGCGGCAGCCGCGCGAAGGTCCTTGATGGGCTCCGCACGGCCCCGGCCCCACGCACCCTCCCCGGGGACCGGCCCGGCCGGGCGCTGCCCTTGTTTCAGAGCAAGCAAACGTTGGGCGGGTGTGCAGCACCGGGGTGCGCACCGGAGCGGGACGGTGGTGCGGGACCCCCTGCCTGCGCCCACCATCGCTGCCCCGGGCTGACGAACCCGGGGGGGGCAGAGCCTGGAGCCGCTGAGACGCTGCACGGACCCCCCGGGCTTCGGGACCCCCGGGGAGGATTTCCTGTGCCGGCAAAGGGCACCGCTGCCCCTTGGCCCAGACCTCTCCCGGCCATGGGATTTTCGGGAAACGCCTGCCCGGTTCCCCGCTCCCGGGGCCACCCAAGGTCATTTCCCGCGGCGGGAGCTGGTGTGGGTGCGGGTCTCACGTCTCCCTCCCAGCACTTGGCGGGGGAAACACTGCGCCGGGAGAAATCACCGGGAACCACGAGGCCGAACGCTGCGGGAGAATCAAGCCCGGCTAATTATCGGGGAGGGAAGGAAGTGGGGAGGGAGATGCTGTGCCGGGGCCGGAGGGTGGGGAGGGAGAGGAGCCATGCTGCTCCAGCTCCGCCACCGGCCCACGGCAGCCCTGTCGTCACGACAGATCAGACATCGGTAACGAGCTTTTGGCAATCGCACGGATTGACCGGAGCGATCGCCGTGCTTGCGCCGAGCCTCGGATCTCTCCCGGTTAAATCCGGGACGGCGTGGGAGCAGGGGGTGCTGCAGGCGCGGTGTGAAGCCTCGCCGGCTCCAGACGCGTCACACGTTTTACGCCGTTTTCCACCTTATTGATGCTTTTGGGTGGAGGAACCGAGGCGGCTGCCGCTGCCGCCCCAAATGGCAGCCGGGGCCTCCCCAGCCCCTGCTCGCGGGAGCCGTCCGGCCCGGCCGTATCCTGACCTGAGCAGCGCTGGTGCAAGTCTAACGCATTTCCACCGGGCTCCGTGGCTTTACTCTACGTTTTCCCCAGTGGGTCTGAGATCAGGAGGAGGCCGGGGGCGGCAGGGGGTCAGGGTGAGGCCCCCAGCCGCGGGCAGGGCGCGAGCGGGGAGGGGACGGGTGCCGCTCGGCTGCCGCTTCCTCTCCAGTCACCCCTGCCTGTTCCCGCGGCGCCGGCGCTGCCCGCCTTTGTGCCAACAGCACCCAAAGGTGCTGCCTGGCGAAGCACCCCTCCCGCCGCCCCGCTGCCGGGATGCAAACCCGCAATTCCCCGGGATAAATCAGGGGAGCACGCTCGGATTTCCCCCAGCAGGATCTGACCCTCAGGTCAGCATCCCTCCCCTCCGGGTGCCACCGCGGGGATCCTTTGGTGGCCCCGGGGCTGCCGAGTGGGACTGGCAGAGATGCCATTGTGGCGGTGAGCGCGGTGAGGCCGTGCCTGCGGTCTGGCATCAGGAAACGGCTAAAAAATGCAGGTTTTTAAAAAAAAAAAAAAAAGAAACCAAGCAGAGCCCCACTTTTGGTTCCTGTTTCAGGGTCTCCAGCCTCGCCGCCGGCCGCTGCCCCGGGGGTTCGGTTTGGTGCGAGAGGCAAATGTCACCTCGGTGCCAGGGGGACGGCTCCTGGCGTGCCCCGTTCTCGGAAGGGGGGAGCGGGGGGTGCCCGGCGCTCGCTCGGTGTTTGGGGGATTTTCGGTGGAGTTCCCGTGGGTCCTTTCTCACGGGTTGCTCCCACTGCGGGCAGAGCTGGCAGCTGCAGGCAGCGGAGGCAGGCTGCCCGCAGCAGGAGCACCGGCGCTCATGAGGGGTGCTTGGGCACGTCAAGGCTGAGTTTTGGGGGTGGCGGGGAGGGAGCCCGGCCGGCTCCCGTGGGGCGAGCATCCTCCCGCGCGCGGGGGGTGGGGCCGGGCACTGCCCCATTTATCAAGGTCACGGCCATGGGCAGCACAAAGCAGAGGCGATGTGACTATTTCTGAGAGCTGAGGGAACTTCACTGGCCTGATTCCCATAAATAAAACACGCAGGGAACAGCCCCTGCTCTGTCCTATTAATTCCGGACCCCAGGGGCCCAGCTCTGCGCGCATCCAGCAGCTCAGCGTCGCCTGCTCCGCTCCGCTCTCTGGAGCCGGCCTGGGCTCAGAAAGGTTCCAAAGCCCCCGGTTTCCACGACACGCGGAGCGCGAGCGCTTTGAGGGCACTTTACGGAAAATTCATTTGTTTCCTGAGACGCGGAGCCAGCTGGGGGGGACGCCGGTGCGCGGGTGGGGTCGGGGAGCAGAGGAGGGCCCCGGCTCGCTCCAGCCCCCAGCCCCGCTCCCCGGTTTGAAGGAGCCGGAGCTTTTTTTCCGCCCGCTGCCCTTCCCCGTGCCCCCCCGGCACCCCTCTGCCCCCGGCGCTCCAGAAGCAGATGAGCTGACATCGGCTGCTCCTCCAGCTGCTCACCGAAGGCGTTAGCAGAACAAGGGAGTTTAATTATCTGGGTTTTCTTCTAGGAGGGCATGAACCTGTCTCTCTGTTGAATTTATCAGTTGCCACTAGGTTTTATCCCTTGCTTTCAATTTGCTTGTGACGGCGTTTTCTGCGCCGGGGCCATCGTGCCAGCAGCTCCCCTCTGCGCTGTGCGGACACGGTAAATGATGTCACCCTTCCCTCTGCAGCGTCGGGTCCTGGGCGCTTCCTCTGACACCCACACCACAGCAATCCCCCCCCCCACCCCCCCACCCACCGGTGCTCACGTTGGATTCGCATCTATTAACGACCGTGGCAATGCCCACCCTGCGCGGCGGCGGAGCGAAAGCTGGAGAGCTGCCAGCGCCGAGAGCGCGTCTCGCCCCGGGGTTCTGCTAATATCCATGGCCCCACCAGTCATACCCAGAGACGAAGGGCCCCCATTTTCAAGTGACTCAGACTCACCCTTCCTTCCTCAGGAAAACCTGCGATCAGATAAAGCCATCAAACTATCTGGTAAGAATAAACAAGCTGGCGGCTGCACGGATGCAGGCTATACCCCTCTAACCCCTCGCAGAAAGAGGAGGCAACGCGTCTGCTGCCTGAACCCTGTCCTTAGGACGGACACCTCCAGCCCTGGGAGCAGAAGCGGGGTTTGCTCGCACGTGCGCGAGGCTGGGAGCTGCTCTCCTGGTGTAACTGCCCTTGCTGGAGGTTAGGAGAGTCGAATCCCAGCTGGCGCTGGCACCGGCACCGGCACCGGCACAAGCACAGCATCTCTCCATCCTCCCTTGTCCCCTGAGCTGTATCCCTGCTGCAGCAGCAATAAATGCACGGAGCAAGCAAAGGTGCCCGTGAGGGCAAGCAGAGGAGGAGCAGAGGGGCTGCACGGGTGGAGGAGGAAGAGGGAGGGAGGAAAACGTTTAAAAAAACCCGCAACTGCCACCAGATGGGCAGCTGCCCCCGCGAAGGTGACGTGCTGGCAGGCAGAGGGGCTGGCGAGGAAAAGAGCAAAGGGAGGTGTGAAGATTACCCCGCAGATTAAACCAAAACCGCACTGCATCTGCTGCTCGCTAACCCAAGCCTGGGCAGGGAAAACAGGGTGGGTTTGGGGTTTGCTTGCACCCCGCGACGTCCCGGTCCGGCAGCGGCAGGGCCTCCCCAGCTCCCCGCAGGTCTCAGCCCTGCCCGTGCCCATGGGATGCTCGGGGGGGGCTCCGGGCCAGGGCGTTCCCACCCTACCCGGGGGGTTTGCGTGACCCTGCAGGGGCCGGGAGCCCACGTCTGCCGGGGCAGCTCCGCTCCCCTCACCCCAAAAAGCCCTCGGAGGCCGGAGATGAAGGAGCGCAGGGCAAGGACGTGGCTGCAGGCGCTGGGGGAGGTTACACCGGCAGCTCGGCAGCTCCGGCGCTGCCTTCTCCAGGAAAAGCAAGGATGGAGCGGGGTCTGGCCGGGGCGTGCAGAGGAGGGGCACTACGGGGCTGCTTGAACTGGTGCCGGTGCCGGGCCCAGCAGTCGAGGGCAGGAATTGAAGCTCGGGGTTGGTGCGGCAGCGCTGGGAGCAGAGAATGCGTTACAGGGAACAGGCTCCCGGAGAAGCAATACAAGCGAGTGGGTTGGGTTTGGGAAGGCTGAGAAGAGAGCGGGGAAATTTTTGGAGGGGTTTGGAATTACTAAAGCCAGGGGGAAAGAAAATAAAGAAGGCATCCGTCTTCTTCGCCCGCATCCCTGCGCCACTCCCCAGAGAGCAGGGGCTCCCCCAGGCTTCGGGGGCAGCGGCATTTCTCCCTCTGCCTCGGAGCATCCCCGAACCTGGGTGCAGGTTGCAGCCCCCCCAGCACAGCTCCGGCCCGGATGGGCTTCAGGGCTCATCCAGACAGCGACTATTTTCCCATCTGATGGCTGAAATCGGGTCAGATGCGATGGCCGGGTGAGAGAGCTCTTGCACGGGGCTGAGCACACGCGAGGGATGAAGGCGAGCAGAGGGGAGGCTGAATTCATCGCTGCGGGTGCCTCGGTAACAGTCAGGCCCTGGGGGACGTGGAGCCCTGCCTCCCCTGGACCCCCGCACCCCTCCGCACCGATGTCACCCTTGGCCATGGCCCCCGGGGCGATGCTGGGCTCTGCCCGTGCCCTGCCCTGCCTGCATGGCCGTCCAAGAGAGCCAGGAGAAGAGGAAACATCTTCCCAAGGGCGGCTGGCTCGGGGAGGGATTTTCCGCTGCCTGTTTGCCGTGTGCTGCCGGAGCCAGCCCGGCCCCTGCTCAGGTGCTGGTTCTCCCTGGCTGTAATTTCATCTCTGGGCTCCCGTAACGGCTCCAGCCGGGCGACACGAGGGAAGTGACCGGGGCACAGGTCCGAGCCCCGGCCCGGTGCTGCATCCGCCCGGCGTTTCCACCCCAGCCTCATCTGGCGGCTCCCCCCGTGACTCCCCATTTTCCTCCTCTCCCCTCCTTTCCCCACCCCACCCCGCGCACCCGGCAGCGCTTCCTGCAGCAGGGCCAGGGCTGGGGGCTGCGGGGCGCCCGGCGGGACCCCTCCCTGCCGACCCCGGCTCTGCCCAGATAGGAAATCCTGCGGGAGCCGAGGGCTGGGAACAGCGGCCGAGCTCTCCCCGGGGTCGGGCAGCACCGGGATTTCGGCTACAGGTCGCGTCAGCCAGCCAGGCTGCTCCGGGCAGAGGGGGAAAGCTGGGTGAGCAGGGAGAAACCCATGGGGAGGGCCTGGGGACCACCGTGATGTGCCCACGGTGGACACCCGTCACCTACACGTGTGCCATTTACAGCAACAAGAGGGTTTTTTGCACTTAAATGAGCCACTTTCCCGTTGGGAAGGGTGGGAGGAGAGGGTGGCCGTGGGCGTCACAGTGGGAAGATGCTGCCCAACGCGATGCACGGCCACCGGCGTGACCCCGACAGCTCCCAGGTCTGTAGGAACCAGGCGTCGTCAGCACGGCTGCTCACAGAATGGCTTGGTGATGCTAAATACTATTAACGGCCTTCGAATAGCTTCTAATAGAAACTATTTTATTGACAGCCTCATCGCTCCTCATGACAAGCAATTTAATATAAATTCAAATATCGTGCAAAATGCCTCTTATTTACTTAAGAGCATTCTGTGAATGTTTTGCCAGGGTCCTCCTAATTGTTCTTGTTATTATTTTAGGATGGGAAGCAAGCACAGAGATCTGCCGCTACCCCCACCGCAGCTCAGCTCCAGGCACTGCCCCAAAATTTGGGCTCTCTGGGCAAATTCAGGACACTGGAGGTAAAACGAAAAGGAAGCATCAGAGCAGGAGCAAAACGCAGGCGAGCTCTCCATCCCTCCTGAGCTGAGGGGGGAACGGAGGTGGGCTTAATTCACCCAAAAACGGTCGGACTGTGGCCGCTGGAGTGTCAGCCCAAGCTCCGCATAAACGAGAGCAAAATTTGACTTACCGTATTTAACCTAGCTAAACCTCGACTGTGGCCTGAATCATTAGGCGAACTACCAACTGCCTGACTAAACCCCAAACCACACTTCCCAGACTTCAGGAGTTATATATATATTTTAACTGTTGCTTCTGCTTTTTTCAAGCGTAGCTCCATTACACGCACGATTTATACAGATTGCATGAGACAAAGCACGCACGTGCAGCCCCGCAGTTTCTCTGGGTTCTGAAGAAAACAAAATCCTTGCACACAGAGGGATATATTTCAGCTACATCTCTCTTAAACGCTGAGTAGTTTGAGGTGCTGTAGCAAAAAGGCTTGAGGTTAACCGAGAGCCAAATCAGGCTTTGAAGGATGCCGGCACTATGGGAATGTCCCTATTTGTGCCTTGCAACTATTGAAAAGAGAAATGGGTTTGCCCGTTTCTACCTCGGCCGGTGTGAGCCCCTGGGTAACGGCTGGGGAAGGTTGCAGGTGTGATGGATGGCGATACTGGAGGAGGAAGGATCAAAATTTATTCTAAACATGCCAACGCTGGGCTGTTGGTCTCAGGAGAAGGCACGGCCCAGGCAGTGGTTCTTCCCACACGTATGGAGGCGAATGTCAGCGAAGAGCTGCGAAAGGAGCAGATCTGGTTAAAGAGCACCACCTGAAATGCAGGGCGGTGAGCTGCTCCGGATCCATACCTGGGAAAGGAGGAAACCTGTCAGAGGGATGCAGTGCCAGAGCACTACGATATCAAATACAGCAGAAAGCAACCCTGAGAAGAGCCCAAGCTCACAAAAAGGAAAGCAGCGATCCTTTACTGCGGGAGGAGGGCGATGTCGGCGCAGCATGAAGTGATCTGCTTAAGCCTGGACCAGCACCAAACCGATCAGTGGCTTCTGGGTGGGAACTGAAGGGGCCCCAGCTTGGCTCTAGGCTCCCAACGGGGTCTGCAGAACCAGAGTTGGCTGCTGCTGGGCTACCCCAGGGAGGAGAGCAGGCGAGAGACGAGACAGAGCCGGGGCAGCAAGCTGGGGACGGTGGGGACGGAGCAGCCAGGAGAAGGTCTGGGGACAGAGCTTGCTGCTGTCCCCCCTACATGCGCTCCTGCACCTCTCCGTGCCACGGCCCCAGCACCTTTCACCCTTACCATCATCTACAGCCTTGGGTGAACCTAAACGAACACCCCGGAGCTGAACTCAGCCAGGCCACGAGGAGCAGGGAGTGGGGACTGAATTTGGCAGCCTGGATGCTTCTCCACTTGAGAGGCTTTGAAAGGGAATGTATTTTTGGAGCATTAAAGATCAACTGTTTCTGACTCCGGCCAATCCCTTTCAAGAGCAGCACCAAAGGAGGTCAGTGGGATGCGGCTGGTCAAATATTTTGTACATGAACATCATCTCTCACCCCCTCAAGTATTTACAGACCTGAGAGCATTTCCTGCTGTTCCCCCCCGTTGAATATTTGGTGTCTCCGCTTTCTCTAGCAGGATGGTGCGGTGCGTCTCGGTTAGTGGTGAAGACGTGAAGGACCACCCCGGTGCTGCCCTTCGGTGCAGAAAGTAAAAACTAAAGCAGCGCAATGTGTTTAGTCGCACAAATGGCAGTGGATTTACCCAGCAAGCAGTGAAACAGCAGTGCATGATAATGAGAAAAAATATGCAGGGGTGGTGGTGGTGGTGGTGGGGAGATGGGGTGGAAAGAGGGAGTTTTATTCTCCAGGGCTTTTTTGTAATCTTCATTCACCATATTTAGTAGGCTTGTGACTTGCCCTTCCTAGCTCATGGAGAATTCCCCCAAGTGTTTACTCCCACAACCTAGCAAATGCCTCAATACACATCATGGAAAAAATACAATCGACATCTTCACTCCCACTAAAGAAGGAATTCTAACTTGCCCGGCACAGACCGGGAGTATGTGCCTGTGAGAGAGACAAATACTGCTTCATTAGCTTGCCTCAGATGTGGTTTACTCCTCAAATGACCTGGTCAGGGCTGCACACCACCTCCCTCCCTTCCTTCACCTAAAGAACCGCCTGACCTTTGGTCGGGGCAACAGGGACAGGAATGTGGGTCCTTTAACCCTTTCCTCCGACATCAGCGAGCTGCTCTCAACGTGGTTGACAAAGCTGATGGTCCCAGGATTTTCAGGGATCCAGAGCTGCCGTGAGGGGCAGGCGCAGAGCCCCGCAAAACAGCTTTCTTCCTGCCGTAGTTGGGGAAGAACAGGCTTTGGTGATGGAGATCCATGTCTACCAAGTACAGAACACGGAAACAAAAGGGGTATCGCTGCGAGCAGAGCTTGCAGAGCAGAGATCGCTCAGGATTTTTTTGCGCCTCTATTTCAGAGCACAAAACTTTTGTAGGGGAAAAAAACAGAGCGATTAGGCCACTTGGGTTTTCTCAGCGTGCTTCCAAACTGATCGCATGACAAGGATGCACAAGAAATCATTTTAATTTATCAAATGTAAAATCTCCTACAACTGCCATGAATATAAGGTAGAGCAGAGCTGAAGAGAGGAGCTGGAATGAGAAGGCTTCAGCATGGCAGACAATTTTGCAAATGGGACGCAGTACGAACGCAGCAACCCAGGCAGCTTTCCTCTACGCTGTTCCCCGGTCCGGTCCCACCTTACGCCGGCACTGGGGACAGCGGGAGGACGGGGCACACGGGGGCTGGCTTATTAGCACCATGAGATCGTCTGGTGAGCGATCGCAGAGGCGCAGGGACGCAGAGCAGACAGCAGAATTCAACCACACGGGCACAAGGCCGTGTGCGCTCTAATTTGCGCAGCCAGTGACGATGATTAGCCACTAAGCATTGGCACGTGGCTGCGGCTTGGCTGTGCCAGTGGCTACGTTCGAGTGCTCGCACGCTCTTCATAAAGAAAGCAAGCATAATTCTTCGTAAAGAATCATGTCCGGGTGATTCCAAACTCCCTTGTGCTACAGGAATATGACTTTTACCCGTTTTCCCAGTGGCTAAAAACTATCAGCGGTGTGATTAAAGTCCTCATCTCCGGCAGTCTCTGCCTTGATGAAATCTGTGATATGGCGGCGTGCAAAGGATGTTGACTCGGGCTGGAAACACGCGGTCTGCGATCCCTGACATTTTTCTGAAGAGGTGCATCATTACGCTCTCAACCTCTCCTGTGCGCATGTTGTTTATGGCACTTTGCACACCAAAAACCACACGAATCACCCCGATTTTTCCTCTGGCTCATCTTTTTTCCTATTCTCTTCTTTTTTCCACGCACGTTCTTTCCTTCTTTACGAGGAGAAACCACTTCTCTTCTAAGGACAGGCTGAGCAATTGCAGTATTTACCTAAAATGCAACACAAACTTCTAATTAAAGGAGTGGGGGGTGTGGGGGGTGATTGGCAAAAGAATATTAAACCTTTTCAAGTCTCCTGAAATCCTTTGTGCGGAACAGCTCTGGGAAACTCGGCCCACCGCCACCCTCCCCCTCTTGGAGAGCGTTCCCCAGGGCAGTGCCCAGGCTGCAGCTGCTGCTGCTCTGGGGGAGTCAGCCCAGCCTGACACACAAATAAATACTACATAAATAAATACTTTCTGCCAACAAAGACCTGAGGAAGAAAACCCGGGTGGGAGGAGAGGAAGAGAAATGCACATGCTGAACCTGAGGACCTTTGGGGTAACAGGGGGAGCTCGGTCTCAAACGCGGAGGAGCGAGGGAAGGCGGGAGAGCTTGTGGCTGCAACCAGGTATAAGATAGATTTCATGCAAAATAGACATATTTGCATAAAGATATAGCTCCATTTTCAGTCAGCCCCTAGAACCTTCAATCTACCTCTACCCTTCGCATTTCAGCGTGGAGCCTAAAAAAAAGGAAGACTTAAAGCACAGAAGGATTTAACACCTGCAGGGGGGATAGCTTCACATGGAAACCGGCTTGAGCATTTAGGGTGGAAAAGGGATTTTGGCCGTTTAGTTCCGGTGCTCTTCACCCACAGGTGACAGGGACTGGAAAATGTGCGTACGAGGAGGCGGACACATAGGATCGCGCGTGCAGGAGGAGCAGGTGGCAGCGGGGAACCCCGCCTAGCAATGATTTTATGTTGCTTAAGTCTAAGAAATTGTGTCCTTCGTTGCATTAACAGACAACTTCTGCAAAGTCTTCATTTGCATTTTAATGGAGCTCTTTCTAGGAAGGTGCTGCTTGGACTCTGTCGCAATATAAAGCAAAGAAGTAATTAAAAGCAAGCTGGAGTTAAAAGACTTTTCATTTTCATTAATCAGGTTTATTCATAGTCTTTTCAAAATTAAAGGTATTTAGGGTTTGTAGGAGGAAATGGGGGGGAGGAAAACACATGACAGAACATCTGTTTATTTAAATTACAGATTAAAAAGTGGAAAATACACTTTTTGTGAGGGGACGCCCTAGAGATTAAAAGCACCTGGTAGAAATGGATTAGAATAAAGAGTAGGCATAAAAGTCAACGCCGAGGTTTCCACAGTAGGTCTGCCTACTTGAAAGCCAGAGATGAAGAAAATGTACAGGATGAGGGAAAGGAAACCACGGAGGAAATTTTTAAACCTTAGGCACGCAATTATCTGGGCAATTACTGTGATTACACACCTAAGTCAGTTAACTCGGCAAACAAACGGCCAACCTAAGTTACTCGTATGTGTATTTCCCCAATTTGGGGCACAATCACGGTATGCAAATGTTGATAAACAGTTTGAAAACGTTTTATCTGCGGGACCAGCTCCTGCTTTCACAATCCAGCAGCCGCACAGATTTCAAGAACGATTCCCTCGCTCGCCACAGCTATCGTACCATCGGCGCTGACTTCCTCCACGCTCCAGACCTATCCTGTCCTGTTAAGCTCCGTCTTTTGAAATATAGGGCAGTTTCTGTCAGATCCTTCAGCGCCACAGTCAAAAGGGCAAAATCCCGCCCTTTGTTGCGACAGGAGGTTTTTCATCCCCGCATCTGACGGCACCCTACGCCGCCGACTAACTACGATCTCCATTTCGCAGCGGCAGAACCTCATCCTCCAGACCTCCAGCCTCGCTCTCCAGCCATTAAGCCAGGCCAGCGCCCCGCTGCCCAGCGAAGTCAGGCAGCTCTGAAGTCTGCAGGGCTGCAGATCCTTTTTTTTTCTTTCCCTCAGGGGGTTGTGTGAAATACAGCTTATTTCTTAAGAGAGCGGAAAAGTGATTTTTTTTTTTTTCTTCCCCTCTCCCCCCCCGCAAGGTGCCAAGGAGGCTGCAGCCCGGCCCAGCGCCGCCGGGAGCACAGGCTCCCATGATGACCAAACCCCTGTCCTTCCTCCCGGCTGCTCCTCGCCCTGGCCCGGGCGTGGCTCCCGGGGAGCCGCGGATGGGCCTGAGGGGACGCACCCCGACGAGGGAAAGACGGCCGGCCGCAGCGGGGCGGCCCCTCCTCGGGCCAGGCGCACCTGCCGACACGGCGAGGCGAGGCGAGGCGAGGCGAGGCGAGGCGAGGCAGGGGACGCCCGAGGCGCCCAGGCGGGCCCGGGGCGGCGGCCGGAG
>VYZW01024435.1:6901-45735 GCA_013401315.1 Balaeniceps rex | reverse complement strand
TTGGATTTGTCTATTGCTCTTCTGACTTGAAAACAGTATTTATAGCCCCTCAACAGCAATATAGCAAGGGAAATAGCTGGTTTCAATTGGCTTTTGCTGTTTGAGGATTTCAGCTATTCAGTGTGCTACGCATCGTGCTTGTTCCCTTGAGGAAATTGTGTTACAGAGTGATCTTCAATAGTTCGTCTCCATCAGCGTGGTTTCAAGTGTAGTACCTCTTTCAAAACCAAACCTTACTGAACCCAAACAGTAAAAATGGACAGCTGTATTACCCAAGTAACTTAAGACAGGTTTTCTTACAAGTCTGTAGTAATTTAAAGAACTGTTTATCTGGGATGTTACGAGCCACTGGAGGATTGAGCTTCAAATCTAGTTCCTTTTAACGTAAATTATTTGAAGTCGGGTAAAAATAAGCTGCATTGTGTAATGAACATGCAGTCTTGCTAGGCAGTAGTTGTGTTTTGTGGCATTCTTTCAGGATGAACCTGTTACTTAATTTGGTACAACTTGGGGTTTGTCGTGATCTTTGAAAAACACGTCTGTGAGCTTGTACTGGATTTTGTAATACTGTCATTTCCTTCCCCATACAGGACTTGTGGAAGAGGAAACACAAAGATTTCCAAATGAATAACCGAAAGGAAGATATGGAGATTGCTTCCCACTACCGTCATCTTCTGCGTGAGCTTAACGAGCAGAGACAGCACGGCATCCTCTGTGACGTTTGCATTATAGTGGAGGGGAAGATATTTAAGGCTCACAAAAACGTTCTGCTTGGGAGTAGTCGCTACTTCAAAACGCTGTACTGCCAGGTACAGAAAACCTCCGACCAGGCCACAGTCACCCATTTAGACATTGTAACTGCACAAGGCTTCAAAGCAATCATTGACTTCATGTATTCCGCTCACCTAGCGCTGACCAGCAGAAACGTCATTGAGGTGATGTCAGCTGCTAGCTATCTGCAAATGACGGATATTGTACAGGCCTGTCACAATTTCATAAAAGCAGCTCTCGACATAAGCATAAAGTCTGATGCCTCAGATGACCTTGTCGATTATGAACTTGGAGCCCCTTCCAGCAGTAGTACGGATGCTTTGATTTCAGCAGTCGTGGCTGGCAGGAGTATATCTCCCTGGTTAGCTCGGCGAACAAGTCCGGCAAACTCTTCTGGAGATTCAGCTATTGCCAGCTGCCACGAAGGAGGGAGTAGTTATGGAAAAGAGGATCAAGAACCAAAAACAGACAGCCACGAAGACATTTCATCCCAATCTCTTTGGTCTAGTGACATGGGCTATGGGTCTTTACGTATCAAAGAGGAGCAGGTTTCACCATCACACTATGGAGGGAGTGAACTACATTCTGCCAAGGATAGTGCAATACAGAATGCATTCTCAGAACAAGGAGTAGGGGATGGCTGGCAACCCACTGGGCGCAGGAAGAATCGAAAAAATAAAGAAACTGTGCGGCATATTACGCAGCAAGTGGAGGATGACAGCAGGGCAAGTTCTCCAATGCCATCTTTTTTACCTGCCTCAGGATGGCCATACAGCAGTCGAGACCCAAGTAAGTCATTCTTCCCATTTCTGTGGTTGAAATTAAAAATGTTAATTAGATCTGTTTACGGTATGATCTTTATCAGTCTCTGAAATATATTAGCTTGCCAGAAACTGAAAAATGTAGAAACTCGTGTTGCCAACAATTCAAAAGAACCAAGTACTGGTCCTCAGCGTCACGGCAGTGCAGGCTGGTTCTCCTGTGAAAGGAGTTGGTAGTTTTGTTTTGGCCTTGAACATAGAGCGGCCTGAATCACCCCCAAAACACCATTATAATTGTTGGAATTAATGAGAGAAAAGGTAGGAATTTATTTTAGCAGGTGTGCAAACTGATGTCAAGGTTGAAGAATTTTCCTTGCATAGTATATTGATGATGTAATTATACCGTGCGCAGGTGTAATTTGGTCTTAACAATACTATCTTCAGTGCTTCCTGATATTCAGGTGTCGCTTTCTCATGTGTAAGAAAACCACCATAGCTTGTTGCTGGTAATGGCGAGACAAGTGTTTGGTAACTTAAGAATAATGTGTGTTTTTTGAGGTACTACTAAGGCTTAAAATGTGTTTTGATGTGTGAATACTTGTAGTCCGAGATGAGTGGCAGCTTTTGAAGTGTATAGCCAGGGAGAAAAGAACTTTCCTCTTGACTTCTTTTGAATATTCAGTAGCTATTTTTCTGTCTCAGGGTAACTGTCCTATTTGATTCATTAAGCACTGGCAATTAATAGATCCAGGAATGCTACTGATGTAGGGGCTTGGATGACTTTTCCTAAGGACTTTAAGGGAGCGTAGTGTTAAACTCCCTCAAGCTGACTTCAAGAACTTAGTCCGTGCTGTGAGTTAGCCTGTGTTTCATTGCATACCAGAATCCAAGTCGGTCAGGAGAAGGGTGTGTGAGATTATATACCCTTATGTTGCCAAATTCAGATTTCAAAAGCAGTATAAATAGTATTGAAAGTCTGAAGAGTCTTTATGGGCTGAAAAAGCACGTTTAACTTGCTTACATACTGAAGTTTAAATGTGGTTTTCATTGAACGCGTAACTCTCTACAAATGTCTTTAGGTTTATTATGTTTTACGGTTATCTGCTGCAGCAAGCTTGCATGTAATTATTCTAATTGGCTGATGATAAAATCTAAACAATGTCAGTTACAAGAAAAATGCGAGATAACTTAAGATAACAGTGATTTATGACGAATCCTGTTTTTATAATGCATGTATTTTAGGATCGTTGTGAATGAAGATGCGGCGTGCATTGCCTGGTATGCTGTTCACACGCAAATATTTTTTGCATTCACAGCATCCCATAAAAACATCTCAATCACCTGAAATGTGTTAGGTGTATGAGGTTTGGGCAGGTGTATGAAGCAAACCAAACCACTCGTGTTGGAGTGACTGCAGAAACAGAACTGCGACTCTGATTGTCTCAGCAAACTGGTTATAGATTGAATGTCTTTAAATTACTAAAAACAGTGCGAAAGAGAAGAGATTGTACTACTGGAAGCTGAATGATGTCTAGATTACTTAATTCCTAATTGTTAAGGAATTAAATAGAAGTGGCCTTTTTCTTTACAACTGTTTGCAGATGAGAGGAAGATGGCTTCGGGTGTTGACTCAGCACAGTGCTGAGACAGCACATCAGCAGGCACAATCAAATTATTTGTTCCAAATAGCATCTTAAATGCAGTTTCCAATAAAAGAGGTGTTTCTAATGATGGGAGAGGGGAAGCGGAGTGGTGGTGGTGGTGGTTGGGACAGTAGTTTCAATGTTCCACTAGTGCTGGTAAAGCTAAAGGAAAAACTGAATAGCAACGCTTCTCACTGTCCAAAACGAGTGGAATGCCAGGACCGAACAGGCACAGGGTATACGTATGTTGGCAGTGGCCAGCCGGCCTGGCTGCTGCTCTGAGAGCAATGTGTGCAGTAAGTAACCATGCTGAGCAAGGGGGATGTTTGGAGACTGAGCTGCTCCTGGTTTCTCCATGTTGGCCATCTGGAGAGGTGAGCAGAGATTAAATCCTCCTTTCTGCGCTGCTGGGAAGGAACATTTCTCTGCGCTGTGGGGCCTGAGCTTGTGGGATGGGTGCATCTCTGCATGCTATGGGAAAGCACACGGGAGGAGCCCGGCATGCTTTTTAGGTCAAGTTGGGGGGATCTTTTTGGTTTGATTTCGGAGGATTTGAGGTCTGCGCATGTTCAGTTTCAGTTAACACTTGGCCATCTTGTCAGCAGCAAGCCTCTCGTGTGCATGTGTGTATAGATGTGTGGTTTGGGTGAAATCTGAGTTGGTTGCTCGGGTGAGACTGCTTCTCTTTCAGTGTGAAGTGAAAGCATCCCCGCTACCCCAGACCACCACTGTCTTGGTCCCTACAGGCAGTAGGGTCTTTTGGTCTCACATTAATATTTCCCATCTCCAGCAGGTGGAAGCAACCCTCTTGCGAACTGCTCCATCTCCCAAGTTGCCAAGCTACAGGGTTCTGCTTAGGTTGGTTATTGGTACCCTGGGTTCTTCACTTTCCTGCTAGAACTCACACGTAGTCTAGAGATGTTGCAAACTTAACTCCTATGTATGAAGAACAATTGATTCTCTTGTGTGGAAACGGGTAATGGCAGGTGGCTGCACTATGTAATGAGTATTTGGGATGCGTTTAAACTTCAGCTTGAAGTCGTCTTTGATTTAGTAGTGTCAGGCTTCATTCTTTAAACCAGACTTCATAGTCTAGGGCTCTTCCTTTACCTCATTTATTTAGAAGTGTCCCTATCTGTATTGTTCGTAGCTAAGATGAAAAGGTACTCCATTGCTGAGGAAATGGGTGTTGAGTGTTCTTTCATAAGTAGCTAAGAGAGAAAAAAGTTACCTAGAACTCTTTGTTCTGTGAGGCTCACTCACTTTTCTGATCTATTCAGTTATTTTAAGATGCTGCTTGTTAAGCCTGAAAGCCCTCATTGTGGGATAATTTGGGTACCATTTGCAAATGCCTCTATACTGGAGAACTAACACAGACCTTCTGGCAATGCAAAAGCTGATTTAGGAGAGCCTGAACTTCTAGTTCAGTGTTAGCGTCTTCCTCCCGAAATTGTGCAAAGATACTCATTTGGTCTTGCTTGCAAGCAGCATTGCATTTCAGCAATATGCAAGCAGCAGTTTGGAAGGTGGATCTTACAAGTAACCATTGCATCACCCTTTTAATTCAGTGATTATTTGAGGCAGAATACCTCACAGATTAAAAATACACCCCTACTCCTGTGTTATACAGGATTACTTAATTTATGTTATATTGCAAAGAAACTCACTGCAGTCACTGAAACTTTGCTTTTGAAACAGCTAACAGCTCATTGACACTTCGTAGTGGTGCTTCTTTCGGTGGGAAACATGTTCTTATCAATACAGGCAGTGTGTGCTAAGGTGTCCCAAATACAGTAGACTGTACTTAAATACGATGCAACGGGGCCTCAAAAAGGCACAGGTGTTTTTTAATTGAAAGGATAAGAAAATTCTTTCCAAATCAGTCGATTTGTTTCCAGATGCCGGTGGGGTGCTGCTGAGAGTCTTTAAACTCAATCACACTACAGATTAAAATAAAAAGGAGTGTCTGGAGTAATCTTATTAGTGGTAATCTAACATCATGGAAATAGCCGAGATTCTTAATGTCTACCATGAAGAGTATATCTTCTTCCTCCAAGAAAGAATGATCAAATAAGATTTGCAGAAGAATCCAAACTAAGTCGAGATGCTAGACTGAGAATGTGATTAAGCTCTCAGTTTCTACAGGGTGGTATCAGTCAAGCACAAAGCTTGATGAGGACCATCTTTTCATTCTAGCTTCAATTTATTAATTTGGATTCTCTGTTTAGCATAAAATGCATTAGGTTTTTTCTTTCTCATCCTGTTTGGGTTGTTCAGGATGTCAGTCTGTCATTCCTTGTATGAAACATTCATATATATGTTTTCCTCACCAAGCCACATGAACTTGGAACAGCAATTCTCCAAAGTAAACAGAAGGATGGGCTTTTATAAATAATAACTTTCTTCATAACTGAGCCAAGAAGAATTTCCTCCACAGGCTTGCCAAAATAGCAGGTCTGCCTTTTATTTTAACCTTTTTTTCTTGACCTTTGTAGGTTTTCTAAAGAAACATACTGCTATTTGTTAGTCTTAATGTCAAAGATGCTTATGAAATTCAGAAGTAGTCTTGTGTCTTGAGCATCTTCATTTTCCTTAGGTTGCTGTTCCTTTAACATTGCTGGGTAAAGTTTTTGCAGGATTACACATCCTGAGTGCCTGGACTACAGGATCAGGCGGTATTTAAAATGTTCTCGCCAAAGAGGACAGTTCTCTTCACTAGAAGAGCTGTTAAACTAGCAAAATGTTGCCTGTTTTGCCTCTTCATATAATGGAAAACTCTGTCACTTGGAGGGTATCTTTTGAAGAATTTATTGATGGTTTTATTAATGTGTTAGTTCAAGCATAGTAGTTATGATTCAGGAATTTATTTCTAAGGAAATACTCCCACACGTCTTCTGAGTGTTTGCATCCTAAAGCTGCGAGTGAATTTTCGTGTGCCAATTGACTGTGAAATGAAGCTAATTATTTTCAAAACAGAACAGTCATTTTTAAAGACATTTTTCAAGTTGGAGAACTTTTTGCTTTACTTTGGTTACATGTAGTGAAACTGTTGTATTTTGTAAGAAGAGCTTCAGGACCTAAGTAAGCCCAGAGTAGTGACCTTCATGGGAAGGATGGACAGGACTTCACTATGTCCTTCTGACTTTACAGAGTTCCAAGTTCCTTTAATTATTTCCCCATAAAAATCTTTTAACTTTGCACAAGTTTCCTCCCTCGTGGTGAGGAGACATTCAAGTTCATCATTTTCCGATGACACAATCCGATTTCAGTGCCTGCTGCAGGGAGCTGTGCTACGGGCTCTCCGTGAAGACTGGGGACAGCCGGTGTCGTAAGCCTTTTCCTATTCCTTTTTTCTGTCTTGGATTCTAGAGAGCAAATTACGATTATAGGAGTTGTTGGCGAGCACAGATGCTTAACAGTTGGGTCATATAGTGAGCTTACGTTTCAGAAGGCGTCAGAGGGGGGCAAGAAAGAGCTCTGTCTCAGGGAACTCTCAGCTAATTTTGTGCAGGTGAGGTCTCTGGACCTGTCTGAGTGCAGGTAGGTGAATGTGTAAATTGTTTTATTACAGGATTATTTATGTTTGCAAAAAAAGTCTTTTTCTCAGCAAGCTACTGGGCTTCCTGTAACTTTTTCACCTTTTCAATGCAAATCTTCAACTCTTCCCTTGATTTTTGAAAAAAATATTATTATTTTAAAAAAACAGTGAAAATTCCGTTGTTTCTGTTGTGATATTTGACAAGTATATTAGTCCAAGTAGTGGAACAGATGTCTTGCATAATGAGAAGAGGGAAAAACTGAGCATGGTGTTAGTATTCAGGATTCAGGTGGTTAAGGAACTCTTTAAGATTTTTGTTCTGCAAAAACTGTATAATACTTCTGGCTTTACATGATGCTTTATAAATAATCAGTTTACCTGTCCTGAAGAGCTGGTGTTCGAAAGAGAAGAAAAAAGATCTGCAGGCTAGCACTGAAGGTTAATGTTAATGAAGAAATAAAGAAAATGCAGCGTGAACGAGTTGAGAAAGAATGGGGCTGTGCAGTCAGCGACGGAGGCTATTTGGTGTGAAGGATTATGCCAACACGGAATAGAGATAGGGAAACGAAGGAGGGGTAGCGTGGTATAGGAGAGAAGAGTATAAGGAATGGGAAGAGGGATAATAGAAGAACTGAGAACGAGTTCTGAGAACAAAGAGCCTGAATTTGGTGTAGTAAAGCTGGTATCGGAGACAGACTGAAGAGATGAGGGAGCAAGGTTAAACCAGAACGTGGCTGTACCAGGAATACCTGTTGAATGTTAAGGCACAATGAATTAATTGATTTTTAGGCTTTTCTACCCAGCTATTCCCATTAGAGATGGATGAACCTTACTGAGACTCTCTCCTGTACAGTCATTCTTCACTCTTCTTTTTAACTTTTGCAGCCCAGTATTAAAAACCTCTTGCTCGAGCTTGAAGTGCGGCTGCATGGTAAATACTAGTGCTCCCACGTGCTGCCCTGCCCTGCGCGTCTCCCATTAGTGGCAGATTGAGCCGTCTGCTCTGACCTTTACAAAACTTCTTTCCCTGCTCCTCAAAAAGTGTATGAAAAGCGTATTTTTTGTGAGACGTGGTATCGCATACTTGATATTCGCTATTCATCTTATCTAAAATAAAGATATATTGGTAAATTGTAGATTTTTGAGATGAAAACAAATGTATTGAAGGAGATGCTAAGGGAAGTCTTAGTAGGCAGATTGAAAGCGTGCAGTGTTGAAATGATCCGTGTAGCCTGGCAGCTGAAAAAAATCACTGGGACAGAATGCAGTCGTTTACTCTTCCTTTACATGGATTTTGCTTTGAGAGCTGGAGTCTCCAATCCATCTGCCAGGGTCTGAGGTCTGGTTGCAATGTAAAAACTTAAGGCAGGTGTTTAAGTATTTGTAACAGCAGTGAATGAAAACTAGGCTGGTTAAAATTTCAGTTGTCAGATTAATATCTGATGTCCTAAAACAACACGGGCTCAAATTTTAATAGTTTCCTACTGTTAGTTCATTATTTAGATCATTCTTTTATGCTCAGTTTTGGAAAGATCACTTTTTAAGGAGGAGAGATGTTTTGGATCAAAACGTTCAGCTTATTTCTGAGGGTAGGTAGTAGTAAATTACAAATTGCCTGCCACTTGGAAAATTAAGTTAATTACTGCATTTTTCAATCTGCTTTTCATAAAGTTGCAGTTATGGTGCAAGGTATTAAAATTTTCTTTGCTACGATTGAGGGAGTTTTAATGATGTCTTTATTGGGGAGATATTTCGACACCTTAAGCAGTGGTAGTCAGCGCTGCCAGGCTTTCTTTCTCAGCCAGACCTGGAGGGGTTACAGATTTGTGCTCTAATGCCACCCCCAGAATTTTTTCTTAGTGCCGAAATCAGCTTAGCCGTGTTCTGCATTCCTCTGGCTTACGGAGCTGCCCAGGTTTCTGGACTGTCTTTGGTGCTCTCTTCATGTGCATGAAGTTTACTGCATGGAGGTAGCTGGAAGTTGCAGCAAAATGCAAAACCAAGCAAACAAAAAACCCAAAACACAACACCCTGACCTCTCTGTCCATATGCTGAACTTTGCAGAAACATTGCAGAGAGTGCTCAGTGAATAATTCAGGTTCTCCGTATCACCACAGTTACAGGCTAACAAAATTATTAGGAGGCAGTCTTTGCAGGAATAACTCTTTTGAGTTTCTGTTATTAAAGGGTTTAGGTCAGGTTATTTTCAAGTCTGGAAGCGAAAATCATTGCTTTAAACCTAGACACTTACTCCCTGGCTACACCCTGGCTTGAAAATGGTTCCACCCTAAACCAGCTTTAGCTCAAAGCTCAGTGTCCGTTTCCTTTCCCCACCCTGCATTCCATTTTCCCCACGCTCCAAAGCCCTCCTCCTCCTCTTCCTCCTTCCTATGGTAACAGCCCTGATTCTGTTAATCTGCTTTAACTCCGGAGATCAGAGGCGCTTCCCCTCTCTTGAGTGCCCTTCTCACTATTTTATTTGTTCCTTGTGCCAAGGTTACGCTAGGCTCATCTTTACAGAGATCTCAACTTTTCAAAACCAAATTTTTTTTATCCTTTTTTGTTTCTTTACTGAAATTACAAGTGAGAAAACAGGAAGGTTTTAGAATTTTAACATAGAAAAAATTCTAATCCTACTTTGCAATCATCACTGTTCAGGACTTCCACTTTCCTATTTGAAGCGTTGCTTTTGCATTAAAACAGTAGGAATTCATTCTTTAGATGCAGTGTCTAGGAATCAAACCCCAAAACTAACTTGGCTGTATTGGTCTCAGATTTTTTTTTTTTTTTACATTGCTTACAGGCAGTTATTTCAAAAGGTAGGTATTTGTTCTCGAGGATTTTCAAAGGTTATAACTCAGCATCTTGTCATATCATGAGTAGTAGTGTTCATATTTAATGTGATACTTGAATGTTATGTTTCTATCCCTTCATGTTTGTGTCTGTTTGTGTGCAGACGTGCAGCAAGAGACTGTCTCTGTACTGAGGAGCAGCAGAGAATAGTATCAGTCCCTTTACTGCGTGAGTTATGAGACTTAGAAAAAGAGGTTAAGCTTACAGTCAACCTTAATATTTTTAAAGTGATAGCCTGCCTATTTTGGGGAAACAAGAGTGGGGCTTAAGGTATTTCTGCACTGCTCAGTCATTCCTGCTTCTGCAAAGACCACTTCATTATTCCATTTTACAATAGTTTCAAAAATAATTCACTTGTCCAGTTTAACCATTTCCCTCTTCTTTGGATTTGGGCGTTTTGTTGTATCTTGTTTTGGGGAAGATCAGCCGGTTGACCACGTTTACTCTGTAGCCCTACAGACGGTTGAGTTGAGGTCACTAACAGGCGGTGAGAGAGTGGCCACAAGCAGCTGGGTTTGGGGCCAGGAGCTCCTTTTGCTGACACAGCCCACAGAAAAACATCTGCAGAATTTGATTCAATGTTAGAAAAACAAGTGTCACCGGAAAGAGATAAAAATCGATTTCCCCCTCGGATACCTGGAGCAGTGGAAGGAATTTTCCAGTTGATACTTGTACACTGATTACTGTTTTGAGGAAAACAAAGATGGAGATATACTCGTGCTTTTAGAATACCACTGCAGAAGTATCAATATAAAACCAGGTCATATTTGTGTAGAATAAGCTGGTTTTATTTTAGAAAGAACTATTCTAGAGTATTGAGGAGAATGTTTCTGTTGGTAAAACATATATGGTGAACATCTATGGCTGTAGGCTTGAAAATTATATTCAAGCCTGTATGATGAATGCTGCCTTTCAGATGGCATGGGCTCCCCCGGAGCCCTCCAGAAACAGTAACAGCATTGGAAATTTGCAGTTTTATGCAGGATGGTGTCTCGCAGTAACCCAAATCCCGACAGTGTGGGGCAGTGTCCCAGCTCACCCTGCTTTGAAGCACGGTTGAGGAGCTGTAGTAGGACTCAAACCTGGAAAAAGCGGGGTGGGAAAGCACAGCCTGAAGGAGACCACGTTTTTGGTTCCATAAGGATTCACTTAAGATATCTTACAGTCTTTAACATAAAAGCAGTTTTTAATGATCATAGATGTTGTGGTTAAATATCTATGTTTGCCTGATAGTTTCCTGAGTTATGAAATTGGAGCTTATTTTGAATGCTGTGCACATTTATTGTATCCACATGTATACTATTATGTTTGTAAAATAGTGCTAATCAAAACCAATATAGCTCATGGCATCACTTCTCTATGTAAATATTACAGTATGTGAGAATGCTGGGTTTCGCTTAACAAATAGTAAGTTGTGAAACACTTTTGAAGGATTTCTGTTGGAGCGGAGGGGGTATCTGAAATACAAGCTTCGAGGATATTTTTAGCATCTTGGTAAAAGATTGTCATTTTCCTACCAGCCCGTATGTTCTTTTTTTTTTTTTATTCCCAAGAAAAAACACTAGGAAATGAAAGCTTTTTTCCTGTGAGTTTAAAAATTAATTATGTCTTTTGCACAGAAGGAGATCAAGCCAAGTCTTCCTAAACTTATACAAGAAACATCATCTCTGAAATTTTAGATGAAATCTACTGTCAGGCAGAGCTGTATAGATACTTGACACAAATAGGTAGAAGAACCTCAGAAAATTAAGTCTTTGATTTCACCTAAGTTTTTTCCAGAAGAGTTCGGCTCAGGTCGTAATTTGGCAGTGTCCTTGAAAGAAAAGCTGAGTTTAAGTGGCTCCCACTTTCCCTTGGTACTGAATTGCACCCCCACGCTCTCCTGCAGTTGTTCCGGTGAAAATGTCTGTGCAACCACGTAGTGAACCGGATTGGGGAACTGATCTGGGTTTAAAAATAACTTTTTTTAATAAACCGGTTTTATTTTTAACATATTAGTTCCTGTCTCAAGTTCACCTCACAACTACACGTGTAGTCTTGGTACAACTGAGGGAGTAGCAGCGGAGGATGCGGGAATGAGCATTTGGGTGGGAGAAGTTGCTGATGTTGTGACCTCTTTCCTCGCCCCCCTCTGCCCTTTCTGCCTCTCATGTTGTGAACAAAAAAAATGACATTTGCCCCCACACTAAAAGTTACCCAGCTGTGTGCAGGAGATCCTAAACAGCTACCCCAGAAAGCGCGATGCCTGTGTCCATCACAGGTAGCTTCCAGGGCCAGTGCTGTTCACTTTGTTCATTAACAACTTGGGCGGTGGGATGGAGCGAACCCTCAGCAAGTTGTTGGATGACGCCAGACTGGGAGGAGTGATTTGCTGGAAGGCAGCAGTGCCAGACACAGCATGAATTCAACAAAGTCAAATGTGCAGTCCTGCATGTGGGACAGAATAACCCCATGCACCAGTACGGGTTGGCAGCCAAGGAGTGAGAAAGCAGCTTTGCAGAAGATGTGTTCTGGTGGGTAACGAGCTGAAGAAGGGTCTGCGTGCCCTCGCAGCAGCGAAGGCTGGCTGTGTGCTCAGTTGCCTTACGAAGAGTGTACCTAGCATGTCAAGAGCAGTGAGACCACGTTTGGAGTACGAGATCCAGTTTGGGGATCTCCAGGACAAAAAAGACTTGACAAGCTTGAGCAAGCCCAGCTGAGGCCATCAAGATGTTGTGTACGAGGAGAGGCTGAGACAGCTTGGTTTAATCTTGAAGAAAAGGGGGGTGGATGGATTGTCCAGAGCCAGGCCCTTCTCAGCTGTGTATGGAGGAAGGATGAGAGGTAACGGACACAAGTTACACGAAGCAAAATTCTCATGGAGTAAAAGGAGGAAATTCTTCAAAGAGTGGTCAAATGATGGAGGAAGGGCCCGGAGAAGTTGTGGTATCTCTCTCCCGGCAGATATTCAGAACTTGGCTGTACAAGCCCCTGAGCAACGGGATCTAGCTCTAAAAGTAGCCCTGAAGTCACTTTCAACCTAATTTATTCTACGATTCTTAAAAATGGATCCAGGTAATACAGCAGTAACACTGTCACAAGTCTGGACGGCTACACGCTCGCTGGCTGTTGGTGACACCACATAAGCTCTAACTTCAGTTGCTGTTGTTTTCAAACTGCGCTTTCCTTGATGCTTGCCTTTCTGTTTCTGACAGCAGGACTTGTGTACCTGAAAGTTTGTGTCTCCTTCCCTTCACCTTTCCACCCTAATTTATGTAAAGAGAGAATTTTCTCTCTATCTATAAACTTTGCTGTGGGTTTTTATGTGCTTTGTTCTTACATGTGTTAAAAAGAAAATGAGCAGTATGACTTGCCAGCCCTGCTTCACATTTGCCTATAGGAGGAAAAGAAAGTATTTGGTGGACTTAGCTGGGGGTTCTGCTGTTTATGACTGTCAAGTGTGCTTTATAAATAAGAGTAGGATATAAGATTATCCAGTGTTTCTTTAATTAGCTCCAGGTAGTTGTGGGGTCTTGCCATCACCCCTAGCTTTGGCAAGTGTCCACAAAATGCAGGCAGCCAGAGACTTTGGCTGGGCTTAGTTGACGGTGTTACTGATGTCGGGTTGAAAGGGTGCTGGTGAAACTGGCAGGACGATGGCATTCGTTCTGCTGAAGCACGCAGGGGCTTAAGTTCTGCCAGAACGGGTACTTGGAGCTGTGCGATCAGGTGAGCTATGCAGAAGGGGTAAGGACACTTTTTGTGATGGGAGGTGGCTTGAATTGCCATTGTCTTTGGAGGCTGTGGGGACTTGTAAAGGGTTTACTCCAGGTGCTGAGCAGTGATAACCTCCCGATCAGAAAGGTGTGCTTGGAGCAATGGCTTGTGCTGTGTGAAAAAGCGCTAAATTCGAGGGGGGGTTGAGGAGAGGTTGGAAGGGCTCCTGAAAGCTTCCTGAAATTTGCTGGTGTGATAGCAAAAACTTAGAGAAACTGGCTTAAAGCTTTGGCTGTAGATGATAAGCTAAATACTGTTGCCTTTCCTTTCAAGGACTGCCGTATTTGCTGGCTTCCCCCACCTCGCTGGCGGTGGGGTCACTTTGATTAGGTAGGCAGTTGCCTGACGATGCATGTCATGCGACCTCATCATCCTGGAAACTCAGAAGACCGAGGGAGAAACATGACTGCTTTGTATTTCTGCCAAACAGAAAGGGACTTTGAAGAGAAGATGACAGACTTCTTGGATCTCCTCTTACCTTGAGACTATAATGAAAAGAGCAATATTGAGGAATAGAGACCTGGCAAAACGTTGCCTTTTGTTCTTGGGGAAGAGTTTGTTTCTGCTTTGAATTTTCCAGCAGCAGATGTAGTCTTGTATGGCTTTTACTCACGCCTTTCTCTCTTCTCCAGCTACAGATTTCTAGAAGATGTTTGACTATGTACATGAGAGAGCAGGAATAAAAGTTGAAAGAGGAAAAAATTATTAAAAAAAAACCAAATTATGAAAGAGAATAATAGCATTGGGAGTCTGGGAGGCAACAGAAAACATAACTAGGAGTTTACTGAGAAGGTAAAAACACGGTACAAACAAGAAATAAGTGGTGTGAGAGAAGCAGACACTGAGGAGGTAGTTTGGTAACAGCTGAGTTTAAGCTGAAAAGAGGAAAAATGAAGCAGGGAGAAGAAATACAAGAAAGAAATTGTTTTGTGTATTAAAGTAGTTAATTAAGGTACTCAAATGGATTCTTTAAAATGGAGAAGCTTTTCCTTGGTCTTTCTGAGATGGCATATGTGGCTTTTTCAGTTGTTTGGCTAGGTTTAATGCTTTTTACTGTCAATTTTCTCCTAGATCTTATTTCTGCCATAGCCCTTCCCAAGCGGCTGGCAGATGTCTGTAGTACTTCTTGATTTTTTTTTTTTTTTTTTTTTTTTTTTTTTTTTTTGGACTAGTACAACTTGGTTTTCTCATACCTGGGTTTGTGACAGGAGATCAGTTTACGTGACTTTCAGGTAATTTTTTTTTTCTTTTTTTTTTTAATGGTAGTAGTGGCATGCCTGCTGATAAGTGGGATTTCTGATCTGGATTTGGGCTTCACGTAGTGTAGCAAAGCCAACGAGTTTCCTGTGGCTGCACTTCCCTTGCAGAGCAAGCACACAGTTCAGTTTTGTTCTGCCCAAGTATAAATTTCTGCGCAGCAGCCACCCCTGTGCGCGTTTGGGATGTTGCACTGCTCGTGCTGCGCTGGCGTGAGCGTTATTCCTGTTTGTAGATCTCTTAAAGCCCGCCTGGTCGGTGTGGTTGGGAATGAAGTGCGTTTTGTCGTGGGATGTGCGACGTCTGTGAGAAGGTGCTTGAGGTGCTTGTAATTGGGCTTGGTATATTCCTTTTACTGTAGGCTTTCATGTGTAAATAAGAACTTTACCAGTTAAATGTTGCTTTTGGAGTTTCAGGGGTGCATGGAAATACTGTTGCCAAAACTGTAAAAATATTTCCTGTGTTTTATTTGAAAATAATAACAAAAAAAAATTCACCCAAGTCAACAAACTACTAAAGCTTTTCTAAAGCTTCTGTGTTTTGGAAAGTATCTGGTGTAATAGCATAACTGCAAAATAATTATTTTCTAAAGAGACTAATGAGCTCAGTTTTTTAGAGCAGCATTAATCCCATGTTTAGCTTGCTGCCCCGATCGGGATTTCCTGCGAGCGGTGCCTGGAATCCATGCAGTCGCAGTGACTGTCTCAGCGTTGTGAAAAATGAGATGTGGAGGTGTTGGATGGAGCTCTCAGGCTGCCACGTGACCCGTGCCTTGAATAATTGCAAAATAGAAGCTCATTTACTACAGCTTGGTTTACGTACTGTTGGAGCACTGTTGTAAACAGTTTAGGTTACTGGGCAGTGACGGATACTTTTGATTCATATAATTCTTTGGCTAAATCTTGTTAAAAGAAGCTGTATCCTAGAGAAGAGAGAGAAGTGGTTTTGGAGGTGCCGTGAAGAGGAACTTCATGGATTTTGGGGTTTTGGTGTACTGAAAGTATTTTAGTACTTATGTGACTAAGTGGATATTTATTTTGCCGTAATGTGTATTTGATTAGGTTACATCAGCTATAAATACTGGAAGCTCTGAAGCCTCTATTTCACTGTCTGTCTCTAATCTTGGCTTTTGAGGGACGTTTAATGTCTTGTTGTGGTTACAATTAATCTGCGTGTGTTTTAGCAATTAGTGTTTATGTGCAGCAGGCAGCAACAGATTCAGGCAACTGTCAATCAGCATCTGTAATGGGCTATGAAGAAGGACGGGAGAAAACGCAAGGTGATTTACTGCCTGCCCAGTTATTTGGCAACACCATCTTGTGGACAAACACCTTTTTTGGCCCAGGCTATTTGCTGTGATTTGCCATGTAGGTGGTGAGGAGCAGAGGAAGAGCAGTATTATCATGGCTTTGATTTGATAAAGCTGTCTGTTACATTACCAGTTTAATGGGCTAGAATTTACTTTATTTGCCACCTTTTGTAACAGCTGCTGGTTTTTAAACTCTCATGATTTCCCTTTACAGGGAAATGTTTGTTTTCAAATCAAACTTCATTATCATCTAGAAAAACGTATATACCTGTTAACCAGCTCGCTCAGTAACAGAGGGATGACAAAGTATGTAAAAATTCAAAGCAGTTGAATTCTTCTGCTTGGCTAAGATTTAATAAAACTGATAATAGGGGATTATACAAACAAAACACAGATGGAGGAGGGAAAATGGTTTGATTTAAAGAGAGAGCATCTCTGTTCACGTAGTTGCTGCTGCTGTGTTTGTAGCCCCCAGCCTCGGGTATTACATCTCCGGGGTGTAGGAGTACTCTGCTAGTGATTGTGTTTTCCTTATTGTTTGCTTTGAGGCTTTTTGCTTTTTTTAAAGGAAGTGGGAAAAGTTAACAGCAAGAAGTACTGGCAGTACAGCTTAGTAAAGTAAATCTGACCGTGGTAAGGAACCTGATGTGCCCTGGGCTGGGACTGGGAAATTCACTGTCTGATCCTGGCTCCACGGGCTGGACACCTTGAGCAAATCACTGCGTCTTTCTCTGGCAGTTACCACCTGTAAAATGGAGATCAAAATAATGATCTTCCTTTAGCCGTTTTCCAGGTTACAGGAGGCAGGCACTGTACCACTGTCCTTGTTAGCATTTTTTAATAAGGCTGTGCAGATTGATGTCTTGCCCTGGTTGGAAGTTGTTGAACGCTACAACCGAGTGCTAGTGTGCCACGTTCTGCTCCTGTGAAGCCTTCTCTACGGGAAGAAGTTTATTGCTGTGGTGTATATGGATGCCACCTGAATTCCTTGCCCTGTGAAGTGCAAGATGAATTCGTGAAAGCAGCTGAGTGTTAATTTTGTACATGTCATTCCACTATTTTGAACTGTAATAGTTGCCTCTTGCATTAAGTAGATTTAAAGGTATTTTGAACTAGGAGGCAATAAAATGTTCAGGATCTGCAAAAACAGCTTCTTTTCCATCTGATTGCTCACTGTCAATGCCTTCTCTTTGGATTTGGATTTTTTCCCCCTCTACATCTTGATAGTACAAATGCTACAAAGGCATCTGTTTGTTGGGAAGCTTTAGCCCTGTTAGCCGGGTACTTGGCTGGGTTTTGAGCATGTCAGCGGTGTTCTGCTGCTGCAGATTCTAGAGTAGGTAATTGCAATTTGGTTTACACACTTTATAAATGGGATAACAGCCCTTTTTGTAGATAATTTTTTTTTGTTTGTGTGAAGAATAGAGAGGAGTATAAGAGTCACTTTATGTAAAAATACATAAATTATTTAAGACTATAAGAGAGTCAAAGTTCAAACCAGAGAGAATCTTTAACTAGACATCCCCAGAAATACAAAAATAAACTGTGTTTTTGCAGGGAGGATTTAACCTTATCGTAGCTTTTTCATTTTTGTTTGGGTTCACTACTTGACATTTTTGTTAATTGTCTGTTACATTTTTATACCGCTTCTTTGTAGCTACCTGTTGTAAAGTGGCTAATCTTTGGGTTTTGTTTTTAAGTGTATCACTTCTGTATAAAACCTACCCTGTGATACATGCTGGGAACCACTGATTACTGTGTATTTTTCAGATAAGTGACTCCAAGGGATTTATACTAATTAGCAGTCCACTATTATAGGCTGTTTGTTACTGGATTTTTTCAAAACCTTCATCATGGGGAAGAAATGAAAGAATGAAAATTTGGACCACCGGAGTAAAATTACAGAAAAACCAGAACTTAAACATTTGAATGGCGTTTCAGTACTGGCAGACTATCCTGAAATGTTAGTTTCAAGTAAATAAATAAAGTTTTATCCAGTTATTCATTGTGGGGGAGGCTGTACGCATCTCTCTCCCTCTACCCTGCCTTCTTAGTGCGTGGTGCTGAAGTTAAGACCTGTTGGCGGGGCAGAAGTGAAGGGTGCGGGTGGGCACAGGATGGAAGAACAGAAACCCCTGGCTGTGGGGTGGGTGCGCTTTCTGTCGAGCCTCTGAACGGCCAAGTTCATATTTGGACTTTTGGAAAAGGGTGGGGGGTGAGAAACAATGCTCTCGCCTGAAAAGCGACAGTAAGGCCAAAATAGGTGGTGATAAGTTCCTGGTTCTCGGTTATTTGGACCCCCGGTTAGACAGGCGTGCGCGGTCGGTGTGCCACATCTCAGGAATTTGTTTGCGTATCTGATGGCATCTTTCGTCACGCAGGTGCCGACGTGACAGTAACAGAGCCCAGCAGCTCTGACAGCAGAGTGGAGCGACCAGACCCCTACGGGAACGTCGACGAAGCCCTCATCGGTGGGGAAGCCAGCTACATCTCTCAGCCCCTGACTCCGGAGAAGGAGGATGCGCTCCAGGCTGCCACCGTCGCCAACCTGCGCGCGGCTCTCATGAGTAAGAACAGTTTGCTGTCTCTGAAAGCCGACATGCTGGGAGAGGATAGTTCTCTGCTGTTTGAGTACTTACCCAAAGGCACGCATTCTCTCTCTCGTAAGTTTGTGTTTTTTATATTTTTTTTGTTTACTGTTGCTTTAAGCAAAATCTTTAGTGAGAAGAAAATACAGGTCACTGTCTCGTTTATTACTACCAGTATGTTTATATCCAGTTTTAATTCCTGCTTAATCCCACTTCCCATAAAATTTGGAAACCTATGTTTGCTGTTGATGCAACTTCAATGTTAACTGCTGAAGCCACGGAAGGAAGTATTTAGTGTATGTGTATGTAGCGCTTGTCCTCAAATTTCTCTTTTAATTGATTGAAAAATGGTACTTACAAACAAAACACAAAGTATTGGAGTCCCTATGGTAAAAGAAGTAGCTGCAAAGGTTTTGAATCCAAAATTGCCTAATGTTGAAAGGAGGCTTGACTGTTGCTTCCATGTCTGTAGAAGATGTGATTTTGTAGATCGCGTGATCTTTACTTCTTGCTGTTTACTTCTAGACCTCTCTCTAAGTAATGAGCAGCTATTGGTTGTTTTGTTATACTTGCTTGTGGAAACGAATGGTTTTCTACTGGTGATCTGTTGGAGACAGCTGATGTGTACCATTATGTGTGGACAGCTTATTTTTCAGCATACTTTTATATTTTCTTCATTGCAATGATAAAATAGTTTGATTCTCCAGTGCACAAAGAAAGAAAAATTATTAGTGTTGTATTTTTAATAATACTCTCAGAAGATGGGGATATCATTTGTGACATAAAATAGAGCAAGCGGTGGCTTTCTGAGTACTACATGTTAGTTTCCAGCAGAAAAGGTTTGTTTTAATCTATACTGAGAAAATTGACCAATGAAATAGAATGAAAAGTTCACTTAAGATATTTACTTTTAGCTTCCTCGATGGCAAAAAAAAAAAGATAATTTTTAACGGTTACTTGGGTTGTACGATAAAGGGAAAAAATGCACAACATAATGTCGGTCTTAGTATCTCATTTCGCTTCTCATGGCTGAACAGTAGAATTATTTTTTAAAAAATCTTTCTAAATTTAAAGGAAAAAATTTTTGTACCTTATTTTGCAGCTTTAATGTTTGGGGGAGAATTGCTAAGGCAGTGTTCTTATTACTTCCACGGTAGTTTGCTTACAGAATGATCTCCAATTAAATCCGATTTAGATGGTTCAAACTAGGCTCCTGGGTTGAAAATCCCTTCGTTGCAGTGAAGTAGCAAAGATCCTGTGCAGCAGTTTAATCACTGGGCTTGCGTGCAGTGGGAAGAGTGCCCTCAGCTGGCACCGGGACGGGTGGGAGCGTAGATCGATGTGCGGCTGCGAGGGTGATTTATGCACCGCGTGTTTGGATCTGTGACTCGTGACAGGTGAAATCAGCGGTTTCATCTTATGTCATGATAAACTGGAATAATGACGGGGCTGCCCTCTATCCATCATCCTTCTCTTGGTTGGAGGATTTTAGATTTTACTTAAAAGCTGAAGGACCACTTGGCGTAAAGACAAATGAGTGTAAGGCAGTCATAAATTTGGCCTAGAAATTAGTGAGTGCCTAACCAGCTGAAAGCGGCGTTCGGGAACAGGCATGGTGTAGGCAGAAGACCAATGCCTTGGTCTTGATAGATCTAGAGAAGGGGGTAAATGATAGTTCACCGAGGGCTGCGATGACTCAGGAGGTCCTTCCAGCCTGTATTTGAGGTCCCTGTTTTCCAGTCCTCTCACTATTACTTGAATTTCGTTCAGCTAAGCTTCAATAATCTCATCTTTGTGGAAGCCAAGTGAATTGCATAAGACAAAAAGACGACTGCTCGCTTGGTCTGTAGCTCTCACACCAGTAGGTGGATATGGCTGTGGCCTGGTAAGAGGATTTTTACAGAGGCAGGGAGTTAAGGGACGTCTTTTTCTTTCATCTTATTCAGATTCACAGGTATTGATTTATTTTAATGACTTGAAGAAGATGTTCCGATACAAGACTCGCTTGCTTTTAAGTGGTCATTACTGAATACAATAGGACATCAAGTTTAATGAGAATTTTCGGTGTATAAAATGACAGTAAAGCAAGTGGTAAGAAGATTCTGGAGATCTAAAAGCACAATCTAGGTTGGTGCTAGCTTTGTAGGTGTTTTTCACATTTTTCTTCAAACACAATTTGAGGATGTTGAGTCATTTTAAGTCCTGGGTTATATTAAAAAAAAAAAAAAGGGGAGGGGAGCATTGTGGGGGAGTAGGCAGGAGCACAGTGAACAAGATTCTTTTTTTTTTAAAAAAACAGCACAGTGTGTGGTAGTTTTCATCTGTCTGATTTGAAAAGGAAACACACTATTTTCAAGATGTTTAAGTGATCAGTCTCTCTTGAATTTAAAAAAAAAAATGTGAAGTGTGTTTTTAATCTTAACTGCTGTAACTAGATTGTCTTTGTATTCTTTTATGGTAAGGAACTGACTCAAGGAGCAGCGTTCACGTTTATTTTTCTTTTCTGGAGGAAAAGACTTAATGGAGGTGGACAGATCCGAAGAGTATATTACACATGTTTAAAATTCTGATGAGCCATTCATTTCTTAAGGGGATGGTACTCTCCAAGTTACTGCATACATTACAAGTTTTAATTTTTTTTCCGCATAGTTCATACTGTTGTAGAAGTTAATAGAGGATACCCCAAGGTTTTCGGTTTACCCTGTGTTATTCTCTCCTATTTCATTGTATATTGTAATGATCGTATGAGGTGTGAAATTACTTAACAGTCCGCTGATGGAAAATGAAGCCTGGGATGAGGGGGGTGTTTTATCAATATGATGTAGTCAAACCTAAGTACAGCATTTCCAAAGTTAACCAGTTCAAACTAATTTAAAATCAGAAGAGGAAATGTAAATATCTTGCCATTCGGGTAGCACAGTTGCCAGATAACCTGCATCTGAAGGGCTCTGAGAATTTATGACGTTCATGGTGCGTGATCAAGACTGACGTTCATATGCTTGTCAGAAACCTAAAGAACACGCAGGTTTTGCAGAAAATAGTATGTGTCAGTTATTCATGGGTAACACTGGGGTCGTCTTGGGTACTGTTAGTTATTGAACCTGCATAGTTTGTTGTTGGGGATGTCTTTCAGATAAAACAATGTAAAAGGTTCAGTTTTCCTTGTCGTTACATGTTTTCATGGTTTGTCTGTAAAAGCGGGTTATTCTTCGCTGATTTCCAACTTCAGCAGTGCTGTTCTACTTAGCTCCTCAGTTTAATAATGTGTGGTTTATTTCATTTGTGATACTGAACTTTGGTAGCATTGTTCCGTACGGTTACACCACATCTACAAAAGTCTCAAAGGCTTTAATTGAATGTTTTCAGTTGGTTTTGCCAAGTATAATGTAGAGAATGAGAATTTTAATATTCATTAGAAAATGAGTTGGTTAGTGTACATCCTTGTCTTCTCACTAAAAAAAAAAAAAGTCAGAAAACTTTCAGATTTTGGGGTGATTGACTACCTTAAAGGGCGACTCTTCCACATTTTCAGAATAGTACATCACATACTTTTTTATATGTCTAAGTTTGGCTTTTCCTGTTTACCCTGTTGCAACTGAAACTGTTTATAGAAGCAATTCCTGTGAAGCTTTCTGTCCAAGTGATTACATGGTACACAGAGCCCTTTTCTTTTGGGCAAACCAGCTAATACGTTATTTTTAGTTAGTGGTTCATTGGAGCCAATAATTTATACTTGCACTGGATATTAAAGGAATACGTTTTATACACAGTGGTCAACTTTCCCAAGAGGGAGTTGAAGGTGTTCAGTTTGGCGTGGAATTTTTGTGCATGGTAAACCAAGATTTAGGGGAGAATGGATGCAGTTTTAAATGAGATATAATAACCTTGGCCTTTCTGTTTTCCACAATAGTTTACTGTCCAGCTGTCAGAGAATACTCTGTTCGTATAAATACTGCTAAAGCAGTGCATCATCTTCTGTGCACAAAGCTGACTGAAGGAAAGCGCGTTTGATTTCAGATTTAGAAATTAAAATACTTTTCATTACAATTCATTTCAGTACAAATTTAGGAGGGAGAATGGTTTCTCACAGCACTAGCCAGAATGGAACATAACGTAAATTCAGGTGCTGTTTGCGTTCTCATGTACAAAGCATGGGTCATACATGTGGGTTTCTCTTCCTGTGTTATGTGCAGTTGTTGAAATGAAATAAATATTAATTATTGTTTTAAAAATCATCTTTGTACTTTGTTGTGTTGTACATCTTTGTGGCTCATGTTGGGTGATTGAGTTTATTGTTTCTCTTTACTCTATTTCATTGCTCGTACATTAGCCTTACCTTTTGCTTTAAGAAGTGCATAGTTTCTTAGGAACCTGTGTAATTCTGTAAAGGTGCTAATAAAGAATTAATCAAGCCAGACCCCACTGGCTTATCTTTACTAAATGCTAAAATAAAATGCTAAAATACCATTTGTTTAAGGAAGTGCAACCCAGAGATGCCTCTATGTTGTCCGTGGTCACAGCGTGTAGCTTCAGTGTAAACAGGGCAGTTTGAATCAGTTTGGGCTGTTCAGGGGAAAAGGAGGAACGTGTGGATGTCTAGGCAGGAATTCTGCTGTGGACCTGGAGAGCTGCATTCCTGGTAACGGTTTCTAATGGGAAATACTGATGAATTCACCGTTTTCCCCATCTTTTCCTATCTTGAATTTACAGGGGTTTAGCATTTTGTTGTCCTGCCTTTAAATTATAACAGCAATAGATGAGCACCACCAGAATGAAAACTTGAAGTATTGTTATCACACTTGAATAGAGTTAACCAAGTTGTGAAAGATTTCAATCTGCGATCAAAGCGGAGGAAGGTAAATCAAACATCCAGCTTGTGGCGCAAGAGCAGAACTTCCTTTGATAGCTGATAAAAAGTTAGCTTTGGGATTGTTCGCATTTAGAAACCTTTGTGTGGTTTCACTCAGATGCTTTGTTGTGACCCAGATCACAGTGTATTGTATTCAGACATAGTATAAACTTTGACTTGTTATTTGTAGCTGCATTAAAGAGTGTGGTTTTTATATGCGTAACGGTTTCAGTCAGACTCATTTGTGTTAGAAATAAAAAAGCCTTTATGGCATAGAGTGCTTTAAAGAAGAATTTGTTTACTTTTATGCCATATTTGCTTCTGATTTTTGCCTGCTTGCTTTTCAAAAATAATGACCTGCTCAATATGTCATTCCGATATTCAGTCAAGGTGTTTGCTAAAGTTCGTTTCACAACTTGTAATGTACGCCGATCTTGGTTACACAGTCTTTATTTGTACATAGATTTGTCATTGATTATCAGTGCAGTTTCTGGAATATTGTTGAACATTTGGCTGTTGCTACAGCGTAGGCAGGAGGGTACGATTCTGCTTCGGCTGGACAAATAATGTTTTCCTTTTTAACTACAATGGATTTTTGTAATGTAATGACTGTCAGGTGTAATTGAATAGTTTTGTACAAATATCTGAACTTCCATGCTTGCTAGCTATAGAGGAATATTTTTTTTCTGATCTTTTGTAAAGCACTTTGAGATCAAGGACTGACAGTACTATATTAAATAAAACACCACGGGCAAATCTTGAGATCTGAAGCTTTGACATCCATTTTCAAGGAAGTTAGTAGCAGAATAAAGTTTGCATGTATGTTACTTAAAGATTGAAATGTATGTGTTTGAAATGGTGCTTCTCCAAGAGGTGTCTTTCAGAAATGCGATTGCTCTGGATATTTGTGCTGCACTGTGCTGATTTCTCCCGACGGACTCTTTAGTGACTGTGCCACGCGCTATAACTCCACTACATACATCACGCACAGACGAGGCATTTTGGGTGGGGAGGCTGGTTTTAAAAAACAAACAAACAAAAAGCCTGGCATCACTGTCCTGCTGCATTCCCTCCTACTGACAGAAGATAAGCTGCGAGTGCTGGTGCGCTGCCTTTGCAAGGCCTTTTTTAAAACCACCAGCTGGTGCTAGTTCACGTGGGTGAGATTCGTTTCCTGTGTTCCCCAGGGCCTGGCACCAACTTGAATCGTTCAAGGGGCGAATATGATGGCAAAGTGGAAGCACCATCTCCCCCGCTGCCTTCATCACACCTTGCCACTCAGAGCCCCCCTGAGATCTGCTCTTCTGGTGAAATGTCACCAGAAACGATGATAAAAGGAGAGGTGCCTTCCTCGACCCAGGTAAGATCGTGGGGGAAAATTCAAAGACGTTTAAATGCAAAGGTGTCTGTCTAATCGAACTCTCCCCAGTTAGGAGTACTTTGAAAGACCGTAATACCTTATACTTTGACCTGTTAGGGGTTTTTTGGGGTTTGGTTTTGTTGTGGTTTTTGTTTTTTTTTTAAATATAGGTTATTTTAAAACTAGAAGTCTGTTGAGGTCAGGGCTGGTGCTGTCCTAATTTTATCCTTTCTGCCTTACCTCAGCAGAACTTACATTCAAAAAACTGTATTTTTTTTTTTTTTAAAGTATACATGCCCCTTTTATTATAAATCCCTGTGTTTGCAAAACATTGCGTACAAGAATATAGTAATGGCATACAGATAGCTGAGACCCCAGCTATCTATTGCCCACTTCTGGTGTTTTGCATTTGGGTTTCTTGTAACTGTCTAAATTCGGATAGAAGCAGGCTGGCTTTCTGTATTACAGGAGTCAGGAGTTTGACATAAAATCCATAGCTTTCTGTGGCATTTCTTAGTATTTTTGAATGAGACTTTAGTTCCATTAAACAAATGGGTGGAAACACAGATTTTTCCTTTGCAGTCACCTTAGAGGAAAGCGAGCTGGTGAGATCGGCTGGTAGCCGCTTGCCCGGTCTCCAGCAGACCTGCCCAGGCTGCATCATGCCTCTGCCTCATAGAGGGTTGCCATCTGCCGCACGCTGGCATATTGCAAATGCTTTAGGAAAAAAAAATCAGCTTTTATTTATAATTTGGATCAGCAATGCCAGAGAGCATTGCATAAAGGGAACTACCCAGAAGGTGTTTGTTTTCTATGGGCTTTTCTATGTGGAAAGAAAAAGCAGCTATGTAGGGCTAAGGGAAAATTTTCCAGTTCTGTTGTATCTGCTAGACATTTTCTATCCTGTGTTTCTTTCCCATTGGCCTGAGTGGGAGCTACAGATGCTTAGCGAGACTGAAAACTGAGTAGTTACCCAGGACCTACATAGGCATGTTGATTACTGTCTTTAAACACCAAATCCTGCAAAATACGGCCCAGTTAACTTAGCTGCTTTGGCAGTGAAAGCTTTGTAAAGGCAAATAGGGTTGCCGAGTCAGATGATGAGGCCCTGTTAAAGAAGGGGTGAAGGCAATGTGAAGATGGGAGTGTGAGCACTAACTACAAAGATGTGTTCTTGTAAACACTTGCCTTAACTTAAGTATGCTTTTGTTTGCAGGCCACTTATGATGGATTTTTAGCACTTTGGCAGTTTGATAACTCTGATTCGGGTAAGTAGAGAGAAAAATATTTTTTTTAACTACCATTATTTTATACCAGAAGACGCTGATTTGTACGTGTGTGTGCATATTTCTATTTTAGATACGAGTTTCTCGAGATCTGAAGACATGGACATAACCACTGATGGCCTGTTCCTGGATTCAGCCCTAGCCAAGAGGCTGACCTGTGGTTTCTGCAGGAGGGTTTTCCAGTGTGCTGAAGAGCTGAAGGAGCACATCCACGAGCATGCTTTCTCCATGCTTCTCCCATTCGACTTGGTTGACTGCTCCCGGCCTGGTCTTGCTGACGGTGTGCCTCCTGGCCAGCTCGCCCGCTTCCAGTGCTCCAAATGCCCCGCGAGCTTCACTCTGAAATCAAACATGGATCGGCATGAAAAGACCATCCACTTCAACTGTAAGAAGATGCAGTGTCCTAACTGTGCCAAGCTGTTTCGAGACAAGACAGACTTAAACCGGCATCTTATGTCTGTGCACTCGAACGAGCGTACTTTTTTGTGTCTCTTCTGTGGCAAGGGCTTCGGTACACAGAAGAACCTCACTAACCACGTGAAAGCGTGTTACCTGGGCTCTGTGCAGCTGGGCGGGTTTGAGCTTTTGGACAGTGTAGGACAAAACGAGGATCCTGAGGATGCGTAGCTACTGTTGCGTGTATGAGACACTCCTTTTAAACTAGGAAGAGCACATTGTTCCATTGTTCTCGTGCTGCAAATAAACGTACTGCAGGTGTAATACAATAGAGTAACTCCCCAAGGCTGATCAGGTCGATAATGTGCTGGTTCCAGATACTGTGTAACTGCAGCCACGGTGCAATTTCTGTGCAAAGATAACTTTTGTCAGCCCATATAATGGGCACTTTGGCTGTCTTATTGGTGTGATCATACTGTGTGCTTATACTACCTTAAACTTTTTTTATCGGTAGATCTCAAAGTGCTTTATAAAAGAAACGGTGATGTTTTCCTTGTATTCCTTGGGAAAATAACATACCTCAGCTTGTTGAGCATGTTAGCAATAGAATTAATAGCAGAATTCAGTCTTCTGAGTTCTAGTCTAGTGCTCTGTCCATTAGACAATTTGGGCATTTCAGAGTTTTTCAGCTTGAGATTAGGAGCTGTGAAAGCACTGGGTTGCTCAGCCCTGTAAGCTGTTTGTAAGTCTGGTTTTCTATGTCACTCAAAGGAGAAAAACATGCTGCTTGTTCATATGTGCAACAGGGTGTATTATTTGGGCTTGAAAGTTGTTGCAAGGCTTGGATATTTTATTGGTACTATATTTGGGTATTTTTAGGACTCTCTTCAAAATATACTGGAGTATGGCTGTGGCTTTCAGGAATTCTGTAAATTTTCTGACTCGTTTGTTTTATATAATTAATTTAGCCAAACTGAATGTAGAGGAGAGGAGGGTTTATACAGAAGATCTAATTGTAACCTAGGGTGCACATATAAAATCAGTAATGGTTGTTACTGGAGGGTAGAAGTCTTACTGTAATTCCTATTTTATTATATGAAATTTGTTTATTTTTTTAAAAGATTAAATATTTCTGTGTCTTTTGCTGTATATTTATATGTAAAACCAGGTTATAGTAACTGTTAAACAGAAGTAGCGTAATTAAGTGTAGTGCTTTCCAGCTGCGCTGTGTACAGCACAGCTTGTCAGCAGCTGGAGCGTTAGCGTTGGAGGGTTGCTTTCCTTCACGTGCGAGAGGCAGCTGAGGAGACGAAAGCAACTTCTACAGATGATCTTTAGAGTTCTTCAGAAAAGTTCTTTCTTGTAATATCGTTGCATCTCAGGGAGACAAAAATGAGCAATACTTGGTCGTGCACAAATTGGACTTGAGCAGCCCGGAGGTCTCCAGCGGAGAGTTTCTTGCAAAGCTGTTTCCTGTGGAAAGCTAGATGAGAGAGATCGTCCGGTTCCTGCTGCCCTTGCTCTTGTAGAGAGGGAACAGGTATATTCTGGTGCAGCGCTGCTCTGCCCGTTCCTGCTGTGAATCGGAGCTTTGGGGAGACGGCTCCATGCCACATCAGGGCTGGGAAGGTTGGGAAGCCAGAGTTTCCCTCCTTGGCTTAGTTCTTGCTCTTCGTTTGAGCGGGGTGCGGTCAGAGTTGAGAATATGTTCCTATATAATTGGTGTAGTACACCACGCTTCAATCNTCTTTAATTTTTTTTTTTTTTTTTTTTTAAATTTATTTTTTTGTAAAGTCACGTTCATTTTTTTCGCTCTTGTTCCCATTGACATCTTTGGCATTGTGGATCACGGCTGTCTGTGAATGTCTACAGCTTATAGTCTGTCAGCTTCCCTCATTACAGATGTCAGTGTAATTGCCTCATAACTTAGTCTGCTCTTAAATAACCAGCAAGTGAGGAAGGAGAAAGCTGAGCCAGAAGAGAAAGTTGTGACCAAAATCAGTCTTATCTGGAAATTTGGGAGTGGTGTGGTAGGATTTGTCTGAATCGGAAAAGTAAGATGCCAGCAAAAGTAATTTCAGCAAATTTTGAAAGGGTTCGTTCACGTGATAATAGTTAATGACGTTTCATGTTTGTTCATTTTTCTCACATTTGAGAATGTAATTCAACATGGAACTATTTTTCTATAGTCAGGTCAACTCGTTCTCTCTAATAGAGGTTTAGGTAGTATTTTACTTGGCCTGTACATCAGAGTGCTTCCTGGCTTCAGCACTGAGAATTTCCAGTGTTTCCCTTCAGGATCGGGAGTAGGTTTTTTAAAATCTTAGAACCGTAGGGTACAACGTAGCAGAGGCTTACAGAGTTCATGTAGAAAACTTCTTAAAAGCAAGATTTTTGTGTTACAAAATGGCATGGGAAGATGCTGGGAAGTGTAAGTTCGACAGTTAAATTGCACCTTGCTATTTATAACCTTAAATATAATGAGGATTAAGTGGACAAGAATTCTCTTAAAGTTTGTGAATTCTTCGTAATAACCAAATGCGTGTAGTATTTCAGTGATGATGAACTGCATATGGGTTTACGGAGCTAATACGAAGTGGCTCTGTCAGGCAGCGCATCACTAGTGCTTTTCCTTCTCTCAGGTCAGGGATGTGGGAGCCTACTTCGTGTAACAGCCTCAGTGAAATAAGTAAAGTTACTTGAGACGACAATACCAAAGGCTTTTTTCCAAGCATCGTTGTGTTGGTTTTAAAAATGCACATCTTCTGTAAATATTTTAGTGAAGTTAAGTACATGGATTTCTACTATGGCGCTGTTTGTGTTACATTCTCCATTTCTTGGTGCTGTTCTTCCTATAGTTGTGTCCGGCAGCTAGTTATCTATGGCACTACTGTTAATGGTCTCGATAGTCTTGTTAAAGATTATTTCTTAGGACCTTAATGCTGCTATGCGTAAGCTGTATAAAATATTGTCATTTAGACAAAAGGTTATACCAAAGTTGGTATATTGTTCATTAAATATATGTACTTGTGGGTGCATATATTTAACAGTACTGTGAAAATGTTAACTCTGCAATACAGTTATTTTTCTAACGTTGTTATTTTTCGGGTGTTTACTTTTGTAGATACGAGAACTAAATATATGGCTATTTGGTGAAAAAAAAAAAGTTTTCAATAAAACTAGAGCTGCAAAAAGTGTTCTGTGCCTGTCTTTGCATATAAGCATACTAGAAGCGGAAAATGGTATTCTCGAGTGATTGAAGCTGAATACAGGCAAAAGTAAGCATGAGGGATCTTGAAATTGGCAAATGCTATGAATATGTTGTGGGAGTACATTTATGCGTTGGAAACCTAAACGTGTAGATGGCTGTTTGTGTGTGAGAGCATGCCGATGGTGCGGTTGTGCACCTGAGGTTTGGAGCTGCCTTTTCAGCTTCTACAGTAGCTCAGCCCTAGAGCGAAGGGACGGGTACGGACGGTAAATGAGAGGAGGCATCTGGTCATTTAGGAAATGCCGGGATCTGGTACAATCTGGCGATGTAGGAAATAAGGGATTTTGTGGTATTCTCTTCTCTAAAGCACTTTTGCTTCGTGATCTTGGTATCTGGTGACTGTGAGTCAATTTTTTCCCAGAGCGAGGTGGTTAAACCTGACTTGCTGAGCAGCTCGTCCTGCTAGCTGTGGTCTGCACACGTAGCATGTTTGTGTTGTTTAGTACTGGACGTGGCCTTGGACCGGAGGAAGGAGGGTTGCATGTCCCCTCCTGACTTCCCTTGATCAGCTTATCGCTTGCTCACCTCGTCTAGACTCCATAGTAATGGGTTTATAGTGATCTGGGAAACATAAGTGTCTGTGTGGCCTATTGCTAATAATCGAGCTGTTACAAGATCAAACTGGAAACGTATTTATCATAAATAGCTTTGTAGCGTAAAATTGATACTTGCTTAAGGCTTTCCTGTAGAAGAAAGTGGGCTCCTTGCCTCTGATTGTATAGAGAAGGGCATGTCAAATCCAAAGGAGAAAATAAAGCAAAAAGTACTTTTCCTGTAATATAAAAAAGTTTTCATATTCTATTTCTTTAAAAAAAAAAAAAGTTATTGTAAATCAGAAGTTAGGCCTGGGGTAGGAGAAGGGCTGTGCGGCCCAGGCGAGTTGTGGGCTGTCAGCAAGAGCTTGCACAAGGCTCTGGGCATCGGGGCGTGCTGAACTGTCTCCTCCGGGAGCTTCCCAAAGCACTGCGCGGGCACGTGTGCGTAGTCACTTGAAACCAGCCCTTCAACATTCTGCCCCATCGCAGTGAGTAATGTTTACTGACGGGTGAATAAAATATTCTTAGCAGTCATTTTCCCTGTCGTCAGTATTGCAGCCATGGCCCAGGTGAGTGGCCAGCAGGCTCTGGGTTTTTTATTTTTCCCTGGGCTAGAAAATTCTCTTGACAGCTTTACAAATGTGCTGGAAAAACCCCACCAAACCACCGAAACAAAGCGCCTGTAGGACGGACCGCCACAGTTGCTGAGCAGCCCAAAGCAGCGAGTTAGGAGCACAAGAAAAGGATATAAGAATATTAGGTCCAATTCAAACTGCTAATCAAAGGCAGTATTTTTTCCACAAAGTTACCTGTGCGGAGGATACATTTAATCCCAAATAGTCAAAACAAATGCAAAGACAAAGTTCATATCACGGCAACTTTTAAGATCTTGAACCATACTTTTAGTCTGCATCAGAACAATAAAAAACTCCTTAGAGTACTTTTCTAAGATGAGCTTGTGTTGAAATGTTTGTTCTGATTATGAAGGGTGGTGTTACCCTGTTTAAAGACGTCTCTTAACAGCATCGTGTAGTTTGCACTTTTACACGAGTGACAAATGTAGTTACTTGTCACATTGTTTTATCTGTGTTGCCAATACCAGATACAGAAAAATGTAAAAACGAAAGGAAAAAGAAGCCCACAAATTGGGCATTAAAGTAAACACCACCGAGTACGTGGGCCTGCTGACTTTCTTAAGAAAGGCCATTTGTAAGTAGCTGTTCTTCAGCGCACAGCGTAACTCCAAGGGCGTTATCTGTGGTATACTGAGAGCGTGCAGTGTGCGTTCAGCTACTGGGGCGTTTGTAGGAGACGGCATTTCAATAAGCATCTAAACACATTGCGCAGTACTCAGTATGTCAGAAGCCATATAGTACTCTGGTATTTCCCTTATTCCCTTAGCTCTCCTGCATAGACTGTTTGCATTTCCCAGGAGCCATTTACATACACGATAGCGTACTTACGGTGATTAACTAGAACTTGCTTCCTTTTTTTCCCCTCGTTGTTATGTAAACAATATATTGCTTTGAGAAACGACAGTAATTAGGAGAAAAGTGGGTGAAAATTAACAGACTCGTGGAAAGCAATAGAATTATTAGAAGGTGGAGATTTAATATCACATCTATGTGGACAGTGGCTTCCAAACTTCTAGGGGGTGGATGTCTTCAGGGAATAGCAAATACTCTGTTTTCCCCTGCTGTATTTTGCATGTCGCGCTTTCACGTTGTTTGGAGGAGGAAATACCAACACAGCTGCCATGTGCACTCTTCTGGCAAATTAGACCCTTGGGCTGTCAATCCTGTACGTGTCCCCCGGGTCCGCTTTCAGTGCGCTTCTAAGGAGATGACAAGAAGAAAAGGATCAGCCATGTCAGAATGACTTCAAAGAATTCATCCCTTCTCTAGTTCAGCAAAATACGACGGGGGGGGGACAGAAAAAAAGTCCATCCCGGGCTGTATACAGTTGTCTTAAGGAGGCTTGCAAGGGTCCTGCTGTAATTCAACATGATGCATCCCTTTATATTTCCGTATCCGTGCCGCAATGGTCATACTAGTTGAGTTGGATAACGTAGCGTGTGTTTGTTGTAGTTGTCCTGTTTCTTCTGGGCGACCCTTAGTCTCCGCACCTTCATTGAAGCGCTCCTGGAGTGTGCGATGATGTTCTTGCATCTCACCACAAATAAAACTAAAGCGCATGGCACTGTCAGGGTGTTACGTTTGTGGTCTTCTGTTCACGGCTAGCTACTTCTTCTGCAGCTAATAGTGTTAGACTTTTCGATCTTGATATTTAGGATAATTCATTGTAATAAATCAGAATTACAGCAGATTGTCAGCCCTCCTTATTTGCCGTTTAGCAAGCGTTAGGCGATGTGTGTTGCAGACTGTTGCTAAATGTTTGTGTATTGGCTTGTTCGAAAGCTGCTCTGATGAAGGTGCTTGAAGTTCTTAGCTTTAATGATGTAAGTGCAATAATAGAGGGATTAAAAACTTTGTAGATGGTTAAGAGGTGAGAGTGTGATTTCACAGTGAACTTTATTAAATAGTGGAACAGTAAACAAGAAGACTGACTGTTTTGAGACATTCTGAAAGTAATCTGCATGTTTTGCTTGCTCTCTTACAGTCAACGAGTTCACAGTCATCAGGAAGAAATTCAAGTGCCCGTACTGCAGTTTTTCAGCCATGCATCAGTGCATCCTGAAGAGACACATGCGATCCCACACGGGAGAAAGACCCTATCCCTGTGAGATCTGTGGGAAGAAGTTCACCCGCCGGGAGCACATGAAGCGGCACACCTTGGTAAGAGGGCAGGCGTTAGGTGGGAACAGCCCGTTTGTTCAGGTTAAAGATAACAGGAGCTTCATCTGGTTTAGGGCTGTATTTTTGTTTTCCCCTCTGGGGCTCCTCTGAAGGCTTCTCCAGTATCTTTTTTTTTTCTCGACACCTTTCAAAGGGCCCATGTTTTGCTGCCTGTTCATCCAGAGCTGACCTCTGCCTGCTCTCCTAGCTCAGCCGGAGCGTTCCCGAGTTGCACCTGGAAGCAGTCGGCACTGTCCGGGCTGAGCCAGCCTGGCAAAGCCAGCCTCGCTCTCCAGCACAGCCCGCTCCTTCCCGCGCAGCCCCGACTGCGGGGAGAGCCGGGGCGTGAGGGACGGGAGGTAGAATAGCCAATACTGTCTGCAGGATGGAAGAGGAATTGGTTTTTTTTAATAGGTTGAATGACTTGATGCAGAATGCTTTAAAATAAGTTGCTCAGCAAGGAGAATTCGAGGCAAAGCTACTCTGGTCTGGCAATGCTTAGTTATCAAAAATAATATTACACCTTAATAATACACGGCTGCTCAAAAGCGACCAGGAGGCTGGCTGGTGCCATTGTCTGGCTTTTCACAACTTCTTCAGAAACAAAATTTTAAGCCAAATTTTGCTTTTTTTCAGGGGAGAATTAATTTGCCATCCTAAAGTGGCTTCTCAAAGCTTGGCATAGAGGTGATATTGTGGAAGAGCAAATAGTTTCTACGTAATTGTTTCAGTAATGCATGCCAGCAAGCTCTGTTGCCCCTCTAATTAAGCCTGTAGAGAAAACTTGAATTTTTTTTAAATACTGGGGATGGTAGCTGTGAGGTTCTAATAGAGTGAGATATTAAAAAAAAAAAAAATCACAAGAGTGTTGACAGTTTCAGTGGCTTAAGAACTGATTTGTTGAGGTAATTTAAATAACTTTTGCCGTATTTATGTTGTCTATATATATCATGTTATCTATGAAATTTTGAATGTAAAGCCTGTCTTACTGGAGGAGGTGTGCTTAGACCAGTTAATGTTTTCCTGGCTGTAATTCCAAAAAGCCACAAAGAACTTTGATGCCCTCATCCCAGTCCTGCAAGCGCGCGCGTCCCCTCGCGTACCTTCCTTCAAAGGCAATTTAATAGAAGTGATGCAACTTGGGTCAAGTGTAACAGAACTTGCAGTTCCTTTTCTTGCTCTATAAATTGCTATACTAGTGAGAATCAGCGGATCTTTACGTACCATGGAGAAGGCAGGAAAATGCATTATACCCTCCAGGAGTGAAACTGAGGTGGTCTGCAAATTAATTTTAGTTCTCTCTNGTCTGCCAAATATATTTTTTTGCCCCCCTCCCCCCCCCCCCCCCGCCCCGCTGGAATCATTCTAGGTGAGTGACTTGGTTCTGTTGAGTCTGAAGTTCAAGTTCTGTTCTACACCCAGGCAGATGAAATCGGCTATTTGTGAACACGTAGAGGAGAGGATAGATGTCTGTCTCAATCTCTGTATGACGACTTTTATGTCAGGAATTAAGCTAGTTTAGGAAATACCAGCTGGATTACCAATTTTTAGTGCCAATTCCTGAAAAAAGTGTAACACTGGCAATACCGACTTGTTTTCATTTCCAAAGAGCCATAAATTGCTCCCAGGTATCTTGGAATGGGTGCCCTAAAGAAAAAAGGGCAGGGATTTGGGGTTTTTTGGGGGTACTGTTGTAAGTAAGGCCTCAGAAAAATTCCAGTTTCTGGACTTTATCTGAAGTTTCTTTTGAAATGAAGCTACGAAAAGGGGTATTTTCTTATGTGTAAATGACACAGTGATCTTCATTTACAAAAGCGGTCATGCAGGCTGTCTGAAGCGCTTGTGGCAAGACGAACTGCTGGATTTGTACACTTTGCTTGTCTTGTCATCTTATTTCTGGTGCGTATGACGTTTTGGGCTTAATTGTCAACTCTCAGGGAAATCTGTAAAGATGAATGCTGGTGTACATCAAATAAAAATGTGCGTTACAAAAATAACGTGTAGGAAAAGGAAGGTTTAGCACACCAAACCCCATGTTTCTCTCAGTTCCTCAACTGATGACCAAAGACAAAAGGGACTATTTTAGTTCGTTTCGCTCAAATTAAAAAGCATATTTTTATAGTCCTTATATGAAATTTAAATTGAACACAAGCGCTCGTTTTCTTTGAATGGGACTATGAAAGTAAACACAAGATTTTCTTTCTGAAATCTGTGCATCTCAAGCGACACTTCTGTGTGGTGGCAGAGCACAAACCGAGGTTTCTCGCCCCGTTGCAGCGAGCAGGCTGTGTCCAGAAGGAAGCGCTACCCCTGCAATACCCTCAAGGTTTTCAGCTTAAAAAAATCTTAACCAAAAGTTTCTTGGTTCCTACTTGAAGCGGCTTGTCTCCATGTGATTCCATAGATACTGAGCTTTCTTACCTGGTCTGTCGCAGCATCGCAAGTGACTGCGCACTGCTTAAAACTGGCAGGATAAATTTAGATGGGAAGGAGTGGGTTTGTTTGCATACTGAGCTTCTGTTTCCTCGCCGTAGCATTTTCAGTTGGGTGTGTTTCTTTGTTTTTTTTTTTAAATGTTTTATTTTTGAAAATCCATAGCAAACTTGACTATTATTGCAGGCATTGCACCACATATGCAGCTTGCTCCATCCTCGCTGCTGTTGCAAAAGCGTGTGCCTTTTCCTGGGAAGAGCTGCTGCCCGCTCAGCTGGCAGCCACTTGGCCGCTTGCAGCAGATGCTGGCGGCACGGCGCGCCAAACGGCGGCGCTGCCTGCACCGGGCGGGCGGTTAGCCCCGGCCCCTTGCACCGGGACGATCGAAGGGCTTACGTGATGAGTTGCTATGGTGTTGAGAACCCCACCATCTACTCCCGCTTCCTTCCGCGCCTGTGTGTCCATTCGGATGAGTGCCCGGCCATCTGCTCGGGGGACTGCCTGCTCCCCGAGATCTCCCATCACTATTTCCTTGGGGTGTTGGGGTTCTAGTGTTCGGGAGGCAGATCCAAGCTGTGAGCTTAGTCCTGCTGCAAGCGCACAGATTTCAAGCTCTGTTGCTAGTTTTGCGGCAGGGACCACCTTGTCGTGCCAGCTGGTTGCCTCCATCATTTTATTTCTGAGAACTTTTCCTTTTTTTTTTTTTTTTTTTAACTTTTTTCCAGAAATTTAGGATGTTGTCAGCACAATGTTTTACCCTCTCTCCCTTGGAATTTAGTCGGTTAGAATATGGTCTTTCTAATGGCCTTTTCAGATTCTGAGGGCCAAACCCCATTTCTGTGTTTAATACTTACTAATTTGGCGATAAGGGAAATAAGATTAATTTCTGTTCAGCTGCATCCAGTAATACAGTTCAGTTCAAGTACGTTGACTAAACTGTTAGTGTAGGAAAAGAGGGAGAGAGGTGATCAGGTTTTTTTTTTTTAAACAGATATTTCAATTACGTATCGGTTTAGTACCTGTTTTGTAATTTCTTTTTTTGTATGGCTCTTTTAGCCCTTATTCTGCACCCTTGACCACCTTCTGTAATCCTATTCAGCTTTTGATGTCTGCAAATCATTCTTCTAACAGTTAAAAATGAGTGATACCTATTGAGCCTGCCAGATGGCTTTGACCAGCCCTGTCCAACTGCTTTTAAAAAAGCTTATACGTAGTTTAAAAAAGAAAAAATACAATGACTTTGCTTGATGCAGTTGAAGAATACATCGTGGGGACTAGCTCCGAGCAAGGAGAACCTGAAGCCAGAGCACATCAGAAGAGCTCGCAGGCTTTGAACGCGGTTGGGACCGGTGCAATACAAAGCCTGAGCGAGTGTCCTGCGGTAGCGAGGGTTGAGGGGGTAAGATGGGTCAATTTGTCCTCTTCCCAAATACCTTTAGTTCAGCTGGGTGTTCGGATGAGCAACGAGCGCAGGGGTATGGAGAATTCGGTTGTGAGAGCAGGCGATCCCGTGCTGGGGCTAGAGCGGGGAGCTGGCCTCGCCAGGCAGCTGGTTTAAAATAAAAGGAAGGACTTCTCCACGCAAGGCGTGTTTAACCAGGAAGACCTTTCCTACAGGCCGTTGTGAGCGTGAAAAGAATAAGTGAGTTAAAAAAAGGATTAGGCACTGGCGATACATGCCCAGAGGCTCCGGTAGCTGATGGTCGGCACGAAACGGCTTGCTCAGGACGACCCCGGATCGATCACTGCTCACTGAACAGTGTAGTACAAGGTGGATCCTTCTCTACTTCTACACCGCTTCCCAAAGCGTCTCCTGCTGATCAGTGCCAGCGACAGGGCACTGGCCAAGGCGAGCTCCTGGGCTGGCCCAGTGTGGCATTGATATATAAAAAAATAAAGAATATATATATAAAGAAGAAAAAATGTATATGTATGTATAATATATATTGGTCAGCCCTGAAGTAGTCAGGCAGTTGGACTAGATGATTGTTGTAGGTCCCTTCCAACTGAACTATTCTATATATAAAATTAATATATATGTATTTTATATATATAATTTTATATATATATATATAATTTTTATATATAGAAAAAAATAAATGAAGGTACCTGATGAGGCTCCTCGTGGTGGAATTCAGGAGTTCTCGCTGCACTGGTTGGCTCTTTCCTTTGGGAGAGGAGCCAGTGAACGTTTTGAGCAAGCTCCTTGCCTTCCCCACATAGCGAAAGTAGCCAGTGACAGATTTCCCCTTTGCTTAGGTGTTTTTGTGCTTCTCAAAGATGTCATTTTGCTCATTGTGGAGTGAAGTTTGAATCTTGAAGTGATTTCTGGTATCCTGCAGAGCATTTTCCCACTTACCGCTTGTTCTGTAAGCGTGATGGCTCTGTATGCCTGTTATTCTCGGACATAAAATGCAGCACGATTTCTAGAACAGAAACATTGGTGACAAACCACTTTTCAGCCACCAAAGCAGTCAGAAATAAGGTTAGAAGTGCATTTGGCTCCATTTTTTTGAGAGATACAGGATGCGCTAATGGTGCTCCTACACTTTGGTTCTGGGCAGCAGTGGGATCAGGAGCGGGACGACAAAATTAGCGTGACGTCGACAGTGGTTTGATTGTGGGTTGTTCTGCTCTGGTCTGCAGAGAACTGGTGCTTGGGGCTGGTGGTTTTGGTTTGTTTGTTTTTTTCCTTTTTAAGATTATCCTCGTGGTGATGGTGTGATGCAACTATTGCGCCCCAGAAAAAAAGGGGAGAAAAAAATTAAGCGATAAAAGTTCCTCTCGAAACTACTAGTTTGATGATCAAAGGGCAGTCTCGAAGGGATTTCCCATTGTATGACACCATTACAGGGTTGAATTAACCATGGTGGGTTTAAGTTCAGCGATGAAAGCCCATGATGATGTCGGGTTGCAGCCGTGGGCTGCGGTGGCTTTGCCTTTGCAGAAGGACAGGGGAGCGTGTCCTTCCCTGCAGCTCTCGGTCCGTCTCCTTTGGCATTAACGTTTCTGATCGTTCTCCTTTTCCAGGTCCACAGCAAAGATAAAAAATACGTCTGCAAAGTGTGCAACCGAGTGTTCATGTCTGCGGCCAGTGTGGGGATTAAGCACGGCTCTCGCCGCCACGGGGTTTGTGCCGATTGCTCCGGTCGAGGCATAGCCGGTCACCTGGACCACAACGGAGGAGAGGGGTCTCCAGACGAGTGCTACCCCGGGGAAGGCCAGTACATGGAAGACCCAGATGACATCAAAGTGGAAGGAGACGAGGAGATGGGAGACGACGACGACATCAAGTGGAAGGATGACGTGGGAATGTCACAAGATGATGTGATTTTAGATGATGACAAAGATGTCGACTCTCCGCAGGAGCAGGACAACTCTGGGGAGAATGACAAGGATTTTACCTGGATTTCTTAGGGATTTTTTTTTTTT
>VYZW01024427.1:12521-20193 GCA_013401315.1 Balaeniceps rex | reverse complement strand
GCCTTGCAATGACATCAGCCAGCTCCATCAGCACCCTCAGATGCCTCCCATCTGTTCGCACAGGTTTGTGTATGCCTAATTGGCTAATCCTGTCTTTGGATAATGGAGTTGGTATTTCAACCTCTTTTCTCTCTTCAGAGGGGAAAAAGATAAAGTAGACATTCAAGCATTGTTAGAAAACAATGCAGCACAGACTCTCATATAATGTTAATGATAGCTTTTCCATCTCTTTGCCCAGTTAGGCCCAAATGCCAGTGAAACAAATCTGACAACTTCTATCAGAAGACTGTGGTATTCTAAGGCTTTTGAAAACAGATACAAAGCAGCTATTAAGACTTCAATGTACATATTCTGTGAAACTCAAGGCAGTGAAGAGATTTGTCAGAGAATGTACACAACTCAAAAAAGATAGAGTCCTGGGTAAAAAGAGTTAAAGAATCTAAGATACTCACATATGCTGGTAATAACGACTGTGATTAACAACCATCACACGCTCAGATAAATAAGAAATACTCCTGGCTGGAATTAATGAATAAAGAAAAGTCAACAAAACTTTGATGGCAAGTTTGAGCTTGAAAGATTGACTACATTAAAAGAACAATGAAGTTTGGATAAATTCGTATGTGCACAGTCAATAAACCACAGTTACAGAATATCTTTTAAGCAAAATACATTTTACATACCTTATTTTTCTTGATAATAGCATTACTTATTTACATAACTTCAGTTCTCGTCTGTCCAATTTGTACATTAAACTTGCTAGGTTCTCTTTCTTAGTTCAGCTCCTAATTTATGATCATTATGGTTTTTTCATATTCTACTTTTGCAAGGCAAATCATGTTATCTTCGTATAACACTTGTAGTTTAGAAACAAGAGAAAAATTGATTACTACTAAATATAACATCATTTCTCTCCACAAGAATGTTTTGGCATTCATCTTAAGGATGAAACTTTGAACTTTTCTTTTATAAAGACAGTACAGCTCAGTAAAGGAACATGACATTAATAACAATAAGAAAATTATATAAAAGGAACAAACCATATTACTAAAACACAAGGTAAGATTACAGATCAAACTACTGTAAAAATAACATAAACAGCAATATTAAGTAATTATAATAAATTTTAATCCATTAACTCCCTTTTATCCCAAGTTTAGGATAGGCTATTCAGGACTGTTATGGATTTTGGTTTTCTTTTTAATACAGGCAATCAGAAGTAGCCAAGTGAAGTCACGTGTTAACCTTCCAAATGTTTACCATAAAAATGAAAAAAAATGGTTTTGTGAGTGTCTGTCATCTTTATAAGACAGAACTAAAATAGTAAGTAAACTTTGGGAAAATATCCAAATTATTTTAGGACATTTGAAGTTTATCAGATACAGTTGTGATTCTGAAAATAAATGGGTCTAAGTAAAGGAAGAGTTATCTTACTCATAAAGCTACATCTTTATAAATACATGCATATTTTACACACACATACAAAAACAACTTCAGAAACGGGATGCAAATTGTGGGTAAGATAACCGTTATTTGCTCATAATCATGTGATAAAAATAAAAATACTTAGAAAAAAACCCTATATATTTTATGTTATATTTATATGTTTTGTATTTTATTTTCCATGTAATGGTCTAGTAGTTAGTTCACTAAAACAATTAGCATTAGGATTCTGACAAACTCGAAAGCACTACTGTCTTTAAATTTAAAATAAAATAAAAATAAAAAAACAAACCACAACTCTGAAGAACCCTTTGGTGAGCACACACCCCAAATGAAGTACTTTTATGCCAACATTGAGAGCCTTTGTTCATTTGTTTCTGGTAGGCAGAACTGTAGTGTCTACTCTACAGTATATACTGTAGTGGATCAGATGCAAAGATGTGCCCATATCACATAACTAGAAGTGATGAATTTGATATAGTCCTGTTTGCCCTTCCTTTCATTGCTTTTTCTCCTGAACCATCACAGATAATCTTTTATTCTGTCCCTAATTTTCTGATGACACTTCATAACTAGGTTTATGAATCTTTGATTCATGCAATCCTTCATCTTTCTAATGTAGCTGGGGGAACCACCATTTTTTACAGCAATGATAAGCTAACAAATCATGCCCAGAAGTCATATGGATCTTTAATTATTGGGTGATTAACACTGGAAATTAGTTGGCTGTAATAAAATCTTTTGGGCAAATATAATTCCTGAATCCTTTTTAAAAAACAACAAATCAATACTGTTTAGCATTTCATCAATTCTGAAACATGGGGGCAAGTGTCATCCACCTTGGTATTGGTGTGTTGTATATTCCACCATTTAATTGAATGGAAAGCTCAAAAGTTGTTAAATGGAATGAGGAAGCAAACACCTGATTGGCAACGCACACATTAACATTTTCAGCACACTGACAAGTGTGTCAATAGCAAATATTTACACCCTGAATAAGGTCACTAAAATACTATTCCTAAAGTATGTATTTTAATCTTATTAGGAAATATTTTAATCACTTATTTTAATATGCCTTTTAGTTTATACTTCTCACAATAAGTACCAACATGTGTATTAGTTGTCTAAGCTTTATATCCATTGGAGAACTAGGCAGTAAACTGAACTGAAATGTTCTGAACAGCTATTCAGCTGACCAAAGTGTCTACTTAAGAATGAGAAAAATTGGTTCAATCTCCATTAAGCATTTTATCTCTTCACAGGGGCACAAGCACATTCCCCATATGATGATAACTACATGTACCCCCCAAATTTTGAGGTGAATTTAGAAGATGAATCCCACCAGCATAAATTTAAATGATTCTAAAACTATTTAAATGATTTATACCTTTCAGGTACCAAGGCCTTTTTCCTTCAGTTATTTATCCTGCATGCTTATCTTCTTCAGAACTCTTCCACATTCACTTTCTTCTTCAGTGTCCATTTTAAATAAACTGTGAACTGTCAAAGTCTAAAACTTTGTCAAAAAATCTTGTCTACTTTCATAGTTGTGATGAAAAGTGCAGCAAAGATGCTTTGCAAGTCCCTTAAACAATCCTTGTGTAAGACCAAGGATGTCATTTACCTCAACTTTAGCAAAGCTTTCCACACTGCCTCCCATGATATCTGAGTTAAGTCATTATGGTCTGGGTAGATGTATAGCTAGATGGATAAAAACTGATTGAATTTTTGGGCTAATAGGGTAGTGGTTAGTGGGTCATCCTCTAACTGGAAGCCAGTAACCAGTGTAGTACCACAGGGGTTTGTACTGGGACCTCTCCTCTTTAATATCTTGATCAGCAACCCAGAGAAGGCAATGGAGTGCACCCTCATCAAGTTTCTAGATGACACCAAACTAGGGGGACAAGTCAATAGAGTTGAGAGCAGGGCTGTCATTCAGTGGGATTTGGACATGCTAAAGGAATGGACAGACATGGACCTTATGATATTCTACAAGGACAAAGGCCAAGTCCTACAGTGAGCAAGGAAGAACCCTTTGCATTGACAGAGGCTGGGGTTGGGTTGCCTGAGAAGCAGCTCTGCTGGAAATGACCTGCAGCTTTTGGCAAGTTAAACATGAGCTAGCACTGTGCCAGGCAGCAAAAAAGGCCAACAGTATCCTGGGCTGTATTTGCAGGAGCACAGTCAGTAGACTGAAGGCAATGATTATCCCCATTTACTCAGCACTCATGAGATCACACCTATGCCTAGTTCTGGGTTCCTCAGTAGAAAAAAATACAAAGAAAAACTGGAATGAGTTCATCGGAGGACCATTGTCAGGGACCTGGAGCTCCTGCCCTGTGATGAGAGGCTGACAGACTGTGGTGGGTTTGACCTTGGCTGGATGTCAGGTGCCACCAAGCCGCTCTATCACTCCACTCCTCAGCAGGACAGGTGGGGAGAAAATGAGATGGAAAAAACCCCAAAAACCTCATGGGTCAAGATAAAGGCAGTTTAATTTAAAAAAGCAAAAGCAAAAGCAAAGGCCACGTGTGGAAGCAAAAAAAAGAAAACAAAGATTTTATTCTCTACTTCCCATCAGCAGGCAATGTCCAGCCGCTTCCTGGGAAGCAGGGCTTCAGTATGTGTAGCGGTTGCTCCGGAAGACGAACGTAAATAATGAACATCCCCCATTCCTCCTCCTTTCTCTTAGCTTTTATTGCTGAGCTGATGTCCTATGGTATGAATATCCCTTTGGTCAGTTTGGGTCAGCTGTCCTGGCTATGTCCCCTCCCAAGATGTTGTCCACCCCCAGCCTACTGGTAAGGGGGGAAAATGTTAGAGAGACAGCCTTGATGCTGTGCAACCACTGCTCAGCAGTAGCCAAAACACTCGTGTGTTAACAACACCCTTCTAGTTACCAATACAAAGCACAGCACTATGAGGGCTGCTATGGGGAAGATTAACTCCATCTCAGCCAGACCCAATACACAGACCCCGGCTTATTACACCTGGAGAAGAGATGGCTTTGGAGGTACCTCACAGCAGCCTTCCAGTAATTACAAGGAGGTTAAGATGGAGTCAGACTCTTTGCAATAGTGTGTGGTGAGAGGATGAAAGGCAACAGACATTACTTGGAACAAGGCAGCTTTAGAATGGAGAATCTTCATGAGGAGAATCAAGCACTGGAAGTGGTTGTATTAGGCTGGGCAAAGACCTGCACAACTTGTTCTGACCTCATAGCTGATCCTGTTTTGAGCATTGGGTTGGACCAGAGACCTTCTGAGGTGCCTTCCAAGTTGAATTTTCCTATAACCCTATCATTCAATGATTCTATATCATTTTATCATTCAATGATTCTATATCATTTAATTTTGTTAAAGACGCAGTCTTCTTGTGGTTGTCAGATACACTAGCAAAAAGAGTTCACATTTGTCAGCACATACTGCAGTTCTTTTCTGTGCTTAAGATAACAAAACAATGATAGCACCATGTGGTTTCCATTAGAAAGTGCTGACTTTTTAATAGAGCAAAACAAGGATGACTTGTACAGTACAGCTTCCTGTCACATTTACAAGGATTCCTTGTACAGGAGGCTGTTCTCAGGTACTGGCTGTTTGTAAATGTAAAACACAGTTTCTCGAGTGTCTGTTTAAATTAAGCCCATATGCTGAGATATCAGCTCCCTGAGGTCCAGAATGTATGGATACCTACTGTCATTCCCAACACTGACAGACATTCCACATGTAATTAAATTTAGATGTCTAGCCCTAAATAAAGATGGTTCATGGGCTGCAACCAAGTCAAAGATGTTACAGTATTACTTAATCCGTTCTCTGTGGAATGAGGACCCCAAAACAGCTTACATTACCTGGACTCTCTTGGTATATAGAAATTACTGTTCTGGAAATAGGCGATAGATACAATAAATATAATTTTGATTATACTAGAACCAACATCTACATCATAAATTTTCCTGATAACTGTTTTTCTGCCAGTCATACAACATCCTGGACAGCAAGGAGGAGAACTAACAAAGAGATACAAGAATGCTGACTTCATCTTATGAAAGCTTCTCTCCATAAAAATGTTCTCCTCTGCATGTACAGGTTTTCAGAGAAGGCACACACTTGAAGAAAAAACAAGGTGTCCTGGTTTCAGCTGAGTTAGAGTTACTTTTCTTCCTAGTAGCTAGCATAGTGCTGTGTTTTGGATTTAGCATGAGAAGAATGCTGATAACACACTGATGTTTTAGTTGTTGCTAAGTAATGCTTAGACTAGTCAAGGACTTTCTTTTTCAGCTTCCCATGCTCTGCCAGGTGCACAAGAAGTTGGGAGGGGGCACGGCCCAAGATAGTTGATCCAAATCGACCAAAGGGCTATTCCATACCATATGACGTCATGCTCAGTATATAAACCGAGGGGAGTTAGCCGGGGGGCAGCGATCGCTGCTCGGGGACTGGCTGGGTGTCGGTCGGCGGGTGGTGAGCGGTTGCATCACTTGTTTTCTTTTCCCTGGGTTTTGTTTGTCTCTCTCGTTCTCCTTTTCATTACAATTATTATTATTATTATTATCATTATTATTATTACTATTATTATTATTTTATTTCAATTATTAAACTGTTCTTATCTCAACCCGTGGGTTTTCTTACTCTTGCCCTTCCGATTCTCTCCCCCATCCCACCGGGGAGGGGGAGGGTGAGCGAGCGGCTGCGTGGTGCTTAGTTGCCGAGTGAGGCTAAACCACGACACAAGGAACACAACAAAACCTTCCCAGTCGATTTCATCCTTCCACAGCTCCCTTAGATGTTTAGTCAGAAAATATTATTTTACTAACCAATGAGGTTATAGTTGTTTCTAGTATCAGAAAACCCAAATTGCAATGAGGAGTCTGGAAGGACTACCAAATCCAGGCTCAAACGTAATCATATACTGCAGGCAAAAAGTCCTGTGGCACAAATGGCTGCATATGCCATTGGGTGGAAAGATTCATGTCCTCAACAGAAGGAATTAAATCTGATAGCCTGTACAACATGGCATAGCACTTAGAAAAAAATACTTCTCCAGCAAGCTTCAGTTACTTGTCAGGATATGTTTATTTCAGGTGGATTATGGCCTTACAAGAAATTATATGAAATATTTTTGTTGAGATGAGGGTGTCCTACAATTAGACTGCATATAATGCACATCTACGATGATGCAGGCTACTGAGAAACCTCTTCTGACTCATGTAAGATGCTCAAAATTCCAGAGTATAAGTGCTGCAGATTTGACATTTTCAAAGTAGTCTTATGAAAAGCTACATATCCAGTGTAGCAAGCCTTCTTTTTCCTTCTCTATCTTTTTTCCTCAAAAGAAATATCAATCTTTTCATTACCTGTCACTGCCATAAAAGGAATATAATGCACTCATTGATAGAAATTTTGTGAAAAAGTTTTAAAAACAACTGTTACATGTATATGTCATTGTACTTGCTATATGTAGCGTACACAAGAGCAACTTGCTTATCCTACATCACTTAGCTAAAGCTTAAAATACAAAGATGTGAAGGAAACAGTTAACTAATGAACAGAAGTGATGTATTTACTTACTTTTCTACATATTTTTACTTACCTAGCTAAAGAATAATGGGAAATTGAAAATGGAATAATTCAAGTTGCACTGAAGAGAGAGAAATAGCCTGAGAAGACATACTTGCAAGGATATTAATTGTTATGACAAAGGGAAGATCTGCCTACCCAACAGCAGACACCTCAACAGCACAACCTCAGACACTATTAACTTCCGTTTGACTTAAGTTTGTACAGATTTTTGACAGTTGTCTCCCTAGCACCATCTGGTGTCTGCCAACTTGTAACTTGTGAAAATGCACCAAACACAAAATTAATTCAGCTCATGGCCTCATGGGACAGAAAAATTTACAGCAGGCATCTCCACAAAGGCTCAGAAGAATATTAGGCAGGCTGGAATGAGCATACATTATGTTTATGATTTTCACCAACCTATGTTGGTGAAACACTGAACAAACAGATATTTGTCCATGTCTCATGTATTCCCTCTGTTGGAATACGCAGGATGATAGGAGCATGGATGCCAATGTTAGCTGGATTTTACGTACATATGAAATATTTCCTTCTTCAGTCCAAATTTTACTTAGAAGATATGCTAACTACATTTCAGCTAAATGGTACTTTAACCACCTTCAGCTTACATGGCATATGAAAAAAAATCACATAATGTACCCTTTTCC
>VYZW01024427.1:2521-7521 GCA_013401315.1 Balaeniceps rex | reverse complement strand
TTGCAGAAGTTAACACTCAAAGCCATGCTCTCTTGTTTAGTATGAACATAGTATGGAATGCATTTGGCATTGTTTCAGTTTTACTTCAACCACAGAAATAAAAACCTAGGAACACTGGAAGACTTTGAAGGAGAACTGAAATCAGACTACAGCTGCAATTACAGGGTGTTATGTCTGCCATGGCAAAGCAGCCAGATTCCTTTTCCATCTTAACCAGAACATCTGATCATAGTGGAAATAACAGAACTATACACACCAATATGATGATGGTATAAGGAATATCCTCCCAAAGTATCCTGGGCTGCATCAAAAGAAGCGTGGCCAGCAGGTCAAGGGAGGTGATTCTGTCCCTCTACTCTGCTCTCGTGAGACCCCACCTGGAGTACTGCGTCCAGCTCTGGAGCCCTCAGCACAAGAAGGACATGGAGCTGTTGGAGCAGGTCCANACAATGAGGGTGGTGAAGCACTGGAACAGGTTGCCCAGAGAGGTAGTGGAGGCCCCATCCCTGGAAACATTCAAGGTCAGGTTGGACAGGGCTCTGAGCAACGTGATCTAGTTGATGATGTCCCTGGTCACTGCAGGGGGGTTGGACTAGATGACCTCTAAAGGTCCCTTCCAACCCAAAGCATTCTATGATTCTATGATTCTATGAAAAGAGCCTGTATGCTCATGTAAATGGGAGCACAAGAACCGATGCCTTCTCTTCATGGTGGGAAGCAAGCAGATCTAAATGAGGTTGGCCATACACGTCAAGATCACCAAGAATACTATGGAGCAGATCTCCCTTTGTCAGTTTGCTACAGAACTCTACGTCAGTAGTGATCTTGTAAAGGGTTTTTGAGTTAGCTATCATTGATTGTATATGCCAATTTTGGATATGAAATAGGAACACGTTGCCTGAACTGCAAAGGTGGGGCTCTAGAATACTGAAATGCAGTTTCTGTTCCTCTTGAATCCAAGGCACATGTACAACAAAGATGCCCAAACAACCTTGCCATTCCACTACAGACACACTTGACATCATTGCTTTAGGAAGCCAGGGCTGGTGGAGGGGCATTTCTTGTGAACATTGAGCTGATTTCATCACTACAGCTGAGAGACCCAACCATGTGAAAAACAGTGACCTACTACTTGATGAGAAATTACATTGAGTATAATCACACTTGGAGACAACCAAAGTGAAGATGAGCATGAAATATTAGGTATATAGAAACTATTGGTCCTAAGAGGGCCAGGTGCTATTGTACTGGGGTGGTTAGACAACAAATAAACCAAATCCTGCCAGGATCTAGGAAAGCTCTCATCACTAAGTATCATTCTACAAACCTCCACAGTCTATGACAGTACAGAGTCAATTGTTGAATGTTCGCTGAGACAGAGATGTGTCAACAGAATCTGTGTTTTCCTCAGAGACTGATAATTTCTTCTGAAACGAAAGAAATTACTGGGAAAAAAACCCTAATCATACAAAGATCATGCAGAAGCTTGAACTGTTAATGATCCCATCAGAAATCAAAACAGAAATAACAAAACTGAGGTGATCATCTCTCTATGTAAAAAAAAAATCTCTCTCAAATTACAGACTGGACTTTCCTGAAGAACTCCAGAAAGTTGCCACCCTTAACTTGACTATCAGATATAAAAGCTCATTTTGAAGTCTGGGACAATTGGTCAGCGCCTATTTCTAAAATAAAAATAATAATAATTAAAAAAAAACAGCACTGAAAGAATTGTTGTATCTTATAGAAACCTGTATTCCACATTATATATTCTTTTGTTGAGCAAGAGCAAGGAATGAACACATCCTTTTTACATCCTTTAAAAAGGCAAAAGTTCTACAAGCTCACAAGATAAGGCACATTTCCACCCATACTCCAGTTGCACAGGCAGAGTGTGTAAGCTCCAGTTACTGGAGGAATCCACACTGTATATATGTACATATATGTATATACTTTCCACTAATTGGCTTTCGTCCTGATCAGCCAGAGATGGAAACAGGATAAGGCCTTTGGTGCTATTGTGTTTGTATGAGTGCTGTGTTTTCTGTCTGCATTGATCTGTGTGGCCGGCCACTTATATATGTGTATGCATTGTCTGTATGCATGCTTGTGTGCCTGTTGCAAATATGTGCTCAGTCTTGCTGCTGGCTGGGCCTGGGGACATCCGCTGCAGCAGCTTCACCTCTGTTGAGTGAATCAGTGTATCCAAAAGTTTCTTTGCCTGAAAAAAACCCCAAAACCCAAGGGGTTTACAAAACACATAAACTCATCAATCAGAATAAACTTCTTCAATAAACTTCTTCTTCTTAAGTGTTGAAATACAACTGAGGAGAAGTAATTAAAATCTCTGTAAATTAAAATGATCACTTTTCTACAGAAGTATAAGAACAGTCCAAATCAACACACAACCGAGAAAAATCAACTGTGATCTGCCACATGACTTTGTAAGAAAAAACAAAGACTGTGGGATGCCACAACGAGGCGATTTCCATTCTGTTCTGTTTCATCTTTTTTCAAAGACTCTGCAATTAGTTACAAAAAGGGAATGAAATCTAACCTTCCTATACCCCAGATCCACAAGGAGTGTTTCCAGAATCTTAGTATCAAGGGATTACATCCGCCATTGAGGCAATTTTATTGCTGTTCTGCCGCTAAGTAAAAGAAGTGTTAAAGAAAAAATGTGAAAGAAAAAGGAAAACTTGAGAAATACAGGCTTCCTGTTCATCCTAGTTACTAACTTAGCTGGCTGAAACTGAGCCAGACAGACCTTCATCATTCTGTTCTTCCTTCTAAAGCAAACTACCCAAAAAGAGTAAATTGAAAAGTCCAGCAGCAGGCATAGTATTAGAGAGGTATGGGCATTTCTGATATCATTCTTCACATTCATCCGTTTTGTCTGCAATGCATAATAGCCATGACATTTATGATGAAAGGTTTTAAATGGGTATAGGAGCAAGGATGAAAAAAAAAGGGAGGAGAAAGACCATATAAAATCTAGGAATTACAGCTGCAATCTGTTTCTTGATGAGGAGACAGAAAAGTAAAAATATTTATATTCATATCTTGACCCTGACTGATAATCTGTCAGGTCCATCATGTGGAGCAAGTGCAGTTGGTAACATGTTTTGCAGTCCTAATTCCCTCAACAATAGAAATCATTTGCTTTGTTTTCTCCTCAGGGAAGGACAAGTGTATGTAATTTTGTCCTGGTAGGAGACGGGACACTGCTGAGAAATGCACATATGGACATAGATCTGTGACTACACTTGTATTAACACTGTCACCTAGAGCTTGGCAACGACCTCTCAGGTCCCTTGTAGACGTGGCCATTTTCTACCCACAAATATGTAGGGAACATTTGTCCTGTATACAGATTCCTACAGCCACTCTATCTGCTTCCCCATTAATAACAAGGGTATATAAAAGGAACTAAAAAAAAAATTAAGGAGAGAATCAAAGTTTCCTGTTTTAAGAAAAGAAAAGTCTCATTTCACTGACTACCACAAGATATTAATTCCGTTACCAGCAAATTCATATTTCATAGCCAAATGACAAAAGTTCTGCAATACTAGAGGAAAATCATGAATCAGTCTTTAAGATGGAGAGAATAAAAATCCACAAGTTATGCACCATTCAGATTCCTGTATTCTTACACATAATAATGTATCTTCAATTATGATACATATAGGATATTACATGTACATTTCATAGAGCAACCAAACGTACAAAATATTTGAGAGTTCTTGCATCACATTTTGAAAGGATTCTTTTCTAGCACTCTCCTCAGCTGCCACTACTCAGACCATACAAAAAAAATGACCAGAGGAAAGGACACCACTTAGTAAAGTGGCAGGATATTGAAAGGAAGAACAATCTATGACAGTAAACTCTCACTTATAAGATAGGCAGTTGACTCACCTGGTATCTCAACTGTATTATTGTTTTCTTTTAGCCTAATCTATCGTATGCCTAACAATGGAAAACAAAGNATACAGCAGCACATAGGAGAAACTTAAAATAAATGACTGCTATCAGTTCCAAATGAAAACATAAGCAGGGCATACTGTTGAAAGTGCTGCCATTCACAGTGGTGGTTTGCACCATGGTTCCGTCAAGCCTTTCAACTTCTGTAAACGTGTATCAAGAGCCCTTTCAGAAGACAAGAAGTGGTCACTCCAGATGCTTACTGTGAGTAGCTGTGGACCTCGTATTGCAACACTGTGGAAATGTTCCAAGTACATTTAAAAAAACAAAAACTTTTTTTTCACCAGCTATAAAAACATGTAAGTTTTGAAGTGACATTTATACCAGCTGAAAACTAAAGATAATGAATTTACACTTTTCACAACTGTCATTCTTTACAGCAAATGAAAATTCGGAGACACTATGATGTAGGTTATACTGCATACACATTGTATGTAGACAAAACCCAACTCAGGCTGAGAAATTGCCCTGGAGATGTGTGTGCACTTAGGTAAACTCCTTTTCACTGCTTCCTCAGCAAAGCAGTTATGCAGAAGCTGATACTTTTGGATGGCACAGCCTATGCATACTACATGTACTGGAGACAAGTGTCCATCAATTTAATAATCCAAGTCTCTGTAGATTTTATTCATTAAAATTATATTTTTCTTAATTTTCTAGTTCTGTTGATATTGTTACCTAATTAAAAATCATTAGTATTTTCAATAGCGTTTAGAACATCTATTCCACCTATCCAGTTACCAGACTGCAACAAGTAGATGTTTTCATTTTTATGAAATAAAACAAAATTACTAACGCGCAGTGAAGCCTCTATGTTTTAACCAAATGCATCATGTGTAACAGTAGTGCATACTATTACTCATTATTTAGACAATCTGACAATGGCTTATCGTGAAATGGTGGAGGTCTTGGGGAATGAGATTTTCAAAGATTGTAAACACCACTGTACACAATTCCGGTAACACATCACTAGTCCCTTACTTACAGCAAAGGCATTAACAACACATTGATTTAAG
>VYZW01024425.1:0-15016 GCA_013401315.1 Balaeniceps rex | reverse complement strand
AACCCATCTATCTCAGACAGAATCAGGGGTGGAGACATTTAGAAATGTGAGGGAGTCTACATTTTTTCATAACCCATTTAAGCTTTTTGTGGTTTTAAAAGCTCATCAATGACTGCTGATCCATATCAATGAGTGTGACAGTCTGGGACAGTCAATGCAAGAAGCTCTAGGTTTTGAGACAGACTGGAACTGATTGTTTTTTAATGAACACTGTGACTTCTATAAATTATATGGATCAGACCTTCCTCCTTTTGGGGTTTTATTAATTCCTTCCTTATTTTAAGGATACCTACACTTGTATTTTTTAACATACCAGTAGAGCTGCTGCTAACTTCTTTCCACCAGATGGCACCACAGACTGTAATCCATAGCCACTATCTATATGTGTGTGTGTATATATATTTGTATAAATGTATATGCATATGAACACAGGCATAGGCATGTATTTGTTGGTGCAAACATATGAGTGCTAGACACCTACAAACCTCACCAACTTTACTTGTCTCTTATCCTACCACAGAAGGAGGAGAAAGACCAAATGACATTGAGACCTTGCATTGAGAAATAGTGCTTCTACATTTGACACATTCATGGTACTGGCACTCTGTACTATTTAAAATAAAGATAATTAGAGAGACAATGCGTATTACGAACTTTTACTTTCTAGCACAATTTACAGTAGCCACTTTCTTCTAAATTGCAATACCTGCTGCATGGTCCTTCTTAAATTCAGTTCAGCCATTGAAGGATTATTCCTTGGAATCCAAATTTAAAATCTTTTCAGTCCAACCATTCCACATTGAAATACGGGCTGTCTGCCCAATGCATTAGTAGGAAATGGAGAGGGAATGCTTCTTCTATCCTGACTGGTTACCTTCCTTATCTTAATTTGACTCTTGATAGTTTGATCAAACGCCTTCACTGTAAGAATACCGTAGAGATCTGAAAGATGAGCAGAAATCAGTAATGCACACAGAAATTTTTTTTAAAAGAAATTGGTAAATAACACTCATAAAACATTCATTACATTGTGAGTTATATATTTAAAACACACTTGACAAATTTGATTCTTACTTAGTGTTCCCATTTTTTTTCCTTAATTAATTCTCAGTTGTTTCAGTTTGCTTTAGAAACAAAATCTCTCCTTGATCTGAAGAGTCTTCAGTGGGATTTGTCAGCTGACTCCTTAATGTCTGAGGTCTTGCCTTCACAGACATGTGAAATAATATTAATGTTTTTGAGGACAACCATATTTAATTGTTACTGTAAAGTCCTTGCTGGAAAGGTGCTGTTTCAGACTGCAATGAAGATTAAAGTTATATCAGTTATAACAGTTTATCAGATCCATAAAGTCTTTTTTGGTCTGTGATTCATTTCCAAGCTATTTTAATTTCTGATGTTTTCATAATTCCTAATGTTTTTCCCGCCACACTTTAGAGCGCTATCCTAGCTTGTGCTATTGTCACTACTTTATGGCAATTCCTGTAATCTATCACAACAATAAGAGGCACAACAGAAATGATACAGTCTTAGGTAGTGTATATGGAAGAAAAAAATAGTGTTTGTTGCATCTTTTTCTTCATCTGTCCATTTCCAGCTGTTCCTTCCTCCCTCCTGATTAGGTGTCACAATGGTGAAACTGCCCTCTTCTCACCCTGTGTCTTTAAAGCATTAATTTCCAACCCTTTCTGAAATAGGCAGGCACCTGCTGCCTCCAGTTCCTGCTGAAGATATCTTCAGCCTGCCAGTCTCCAGTCTTAGCTGGGAGCCTAAGCAATCCTGAGTGTATGGAAAACTTGCATGGGAGCCACCAGGAACAAAAAAATGCATTGCTGATTTATGATGGGTGTCCAGGAACCAGCAGCAAAGGAAAGGAATAGTGATTGAGTTACTGGCAAACTCATAATGCCAAAAAGCAAGCCGTGAGTCTCCATTTAGGTACCCTCAACGGTAGCCTAGAGAGAGGGAGAAGAAACTTAATTCCTAGGATCATTAAACCTGGACAAGACTTTTATGTGACAGGAAAGCTGCTCTGCATTCAGAAGGCTGCAATTTTGGCTCATAACATACCAGCGTCTCTGCTCCACATAGTCCTCTGCAAAATGGGCTCTTGGTGTGAGATCCTGAGTTTGGTATCCATGATGCAGTTGTTAAGCTCCAGGTTGAGCCTGCCTCACATGACAGGCATGCTCTATAAGCTGCAGCATGTGTGGGAGACAATAAATCATGCTCTTTGGAAATGCGGCAATAATCAATGACCAGGGAAGATAGATAGTTGACCAGGGAGAGGTGTGGAAATAAGTCTTAGCTTGGTACAAGTGATGGACTGAGATGCTTGTTAATTGTTTTCTTCAGTCATGAATGTCATTTCTTAAAAGCATACTGTAAAGTACATTTTAATGCCTCATCCTTTAATTCTCTTCTGTTTCCCCTTCTTCATTCCCTGTAAATGCATTGGCTTGTGGGCTTGATGGTACTTAATTTGTACATTTTTGCTTAATTTGATGAGCTGTAAGTGCTCTTTTAGCCTACTGTGAGCGTTCAATAATCCAAAGTGGCTGTGAAGTATATAAGTCCTGTTGCTGCTTTATAGTGCCTGATTAAAACAGAAATAATGTATTATGAAATCCCACTCAAAAGTCTTTATTGGATCGCAGCTATCCATCATAATTCCGAGGTAAAAACTGTCTTGGCTTGCTGGTCTATTTTTTTCCCTCGCTATCAGTCTACACTAATAAGTGTGATGAAGTTAAAGCAGTAGCCTCCTCATGGTTCTCTGGGTGTGTTAACATTGCTATTAACATGCAATTTTACATTTCACTTTAGTGGTCATGTCCCCATCCCTTCACCTGACCCTGGCCAGTCCAGAGCTGTGTCTCAAACTAACTTTTGGGAAAGATTCCTCAGTTTCCCCATGTAGAAAAATGGGAATAAGAGTATTTTCTCAGCACCTGTTTGAAAGCATAATTGATCATGTTTGCGAAGTATTTTGGACCTTCAGACACTTCTTTTTTTAGGGGGAAAAAAAAAACTTTTTTTTTTTTTTAAAGATGCAGCACAGATTATTTTCTAGATTTGTCTGTGTGACTTGTAAGTGACAATGTTTTTCCACCCTCTCCTCCTAAGTCTCCCCCCCACCTCCAGATGCAGAATAAGTATGGCTAGAGGTGTGACTGCTCAGACCTGCCACTCTGACAAAAAAATGCACACTTGCAAACTGCTGAGCAGAGCATGATAATACCATCCTATATACTACACAACAGGAAGGGTTTCTGTGTGCATTACCTGCAAGGACATGTTTCCTAGATGAGGACTCCGTACTCCTCCTCCTTACCCCTCTATGCTTTTCTTTCTTTTTTTTTTTTCTCCTTTCACATGGTCTTTAATATCAGGGTGCTCTAACCTACTTTTATTAAGAGGTTAAATGAAGCCAGAATGCTCCAGAACAGTGTTCTGTCTCATCGACCTCCCCTCCAGGCTGTGTTCTGTAATTTCTCCTGCTGTGCTGAATTGATGCTCCTCTCTGTGTGTGAAATAAGCAGTCGCTTCCTGAGAGGAGACACGCTGCCTTCTGAAGTGCCCATTCAGCACCGCAGAGGACAAACTGTCTGGCAACAGGGGTGTGATTCAGGGGCTGCAATACATGGAAAAGAACAAAAGGAGGGAGGTGCAAGGGAAAAGAGGCTGGAAAACAGAATGAGGAGATGATAAACAGAAGAAATGGGGGAGAGACTTTAGGTTAGGGAACAAAGGCTAGTGAGCTATGAATATTAAAATTGTTGGTATAGAGATGGAGCACCCAAAAACCCCAGGTTCTTTCAGACAGGTAAAACCTGCCAGGCGGGCTTACTCATGCCAGGTAGCACTCTGCTGTGAAAAATAGGTCCCCTGAAATCAGTACTACATTGCACTGGCGCATATCTTCTATTTTAAGTGAAGATTGATTCTACTGAATGATAGAATACTTGAAAGAAAATCCTAGCAAGGTGGCCTTCCCTCCCCGCCTCCCACAATATATGGTAGATCTGAAGTGTTTCCCCCAAAGAATTTTTTTGATTTATTTCCATTTCATATAATATTACAACATATTAAATATAATATTACAACATATCAAGGCATACTCCTATTTTAAAATACAAATTCCAGGATTTCCTGGCCATTAAGATTAATGTCTAATACCCCTTTGCCAACCCATCTTTCTCACTCCACTAAGTTCCATCAGGAAAGTATTTTGGAGAGTCAGATTGTATCGATCATGCAGTTGGGACACGTACAAGGGGACTGTACTTAAAGAGTCCATTGGAGTTCTGCATAGAAGTTGGAACAGAAAGTCTGGAGAGAGAGGAAAAGTTTGGTGTTATTACAAGTCATCATTTTCACATCAGAGTGACTGAAGAGCATGTGTCTGAGCACAGGAGCCAGCACAGGCAGTCCATGCCACCCATGATCTGCATGCACATGTCTGGTTAACTGCTGCAGTCGTGAGTAGTGCCACTTCGTACTGCATGACCCTTGTTGGCCAGAGGGGCCTACATCTCTTTTCCATCACAGTTTCTGTAGCCTTGGCTTTTCACAACATAAATACCATTGCCTTCTCTCCTCACCAAGGTTAGTTTGCTTTGGTGGGAGTTTTGGTCCTTGCTGCTTCTACCTTGATCTGCAGCAGCTCCCCTGTCTCAGCCCACTGACCTCTGATCCCAAGGTAGATCCTTTGCTGAGAGAATCAGTTTCAAGTAGGGAACTGCTTTAAAAAGGGAAATCTTATGAACCAATTTGGAACTTTTTTTTTTTTTAATTTAGGAGTGAAAAAACCCAAAGCCCTGGGCTTGTGTCTCCTCTATGCATTTTTTGAAATTGGGTCATTTGCAATAATTTACTGAAAGGAAAGCTGGGTTGTTAGGAACCAAGATTAGCCTCTGAAAAAGCCACCTATAAGTTATGAAAAGCTCCCACTGTGGTATCAGAAGCACAATAACATTTGCCTGACTTTGGGATTTACTACCAAAACAAACACCTGGATGCCCTGCAAGTTATGCTGTGCTGTAGGTAACAGCCGACCTTGCTGGCTGCTCATGGACTCCCATCATCACCTTTCCCAGGCAGCAGGTGTCACCCAAGCAGCCCCCTGAATTCATCTTGAAAAAAATTAAGCCCTTGAGACCTTCTCTAGCAGGGAGACTGCTGGGCACAGCACCATGGGTGCTCAGCAGCAGCACTGAGCATGCTCAGCAGTGGCCCCACACCCCCTGCCCCTTCCAGAAGGTTCTAGGCAATCCCCAGTCCAGCAGCTGCCTCCATTTCTGTCTTTCAATGAAGTGCTTGGTGTACGCAGTGAATCGCAGGCAAGCAGGTGGCACCCACGTGCTGTCTGTCATAGTGAGTTCGTGCTGTGCATGAACACCTCTGTGGGCAGGGAGGTGGGAAAGGGCGTGCAGCTCCACCCTTCAGGGCTGTGCAGAAATGGGCGGCCATCTTGTGCTGTCAGGGCAGCTTCTGACAGCCTCTGGTCTTGCTGGAAGAAGATAATCACCAGAGCTAGTCTGAATTTCACGCAGGTTTGGGGGATTAGTGCATATGGCAGGCAAAACTGAGTCCATCCTAGCTGCATCTGCCTTTTCCAGAGGGCTAATTAGAGGTGCTTGCAGCTGATGAGGAGAACCGCCAGGCACATGAGGTTATATGTGATTCCCTTTACCTGGCCCTGGATGCTGCCCCAGGAGAGGCTAGCTGTGTGGTGCTCTATCCTAGGGTCATCGTTCAAGTCCAAGGAGTGCAGTGAGGCAGCTGAGAAAGGGAACTGTAAGTAACAACTGCTGCTTTGGGGGCTAATGTGTGATCTGACTCATTTGGCAAGGTGGAATTAGGTTGTAATTCTTCAAAGGTCGCTCATTATCATATGAGCAGTTTCTTTAGTATTCTTGACGTGTGGTCTCATATTTGCTGTTGCTGCAACTTTACTGGTGGTTTTAGGCTCTGCATGTGCCCTTTACTTTGTTATGAAATTCCTACTTTTAGCTTCTTTTATTTTAAACTTTGTCAGCATGGAGCTCTTGGGTTGGAAGGCACAGTTGTGCCATGACCGCAGCTCATAGACACACGCAGTTGATAGCATGTGATATTCCCTCTTCATCTCCCAGGAGCTGCAGAGTAGCTTTGCTGTTCTTCTTGCCCTTCTTCATTGCTCCCAAGCTCTGGAGTGTCTCTGTAAGGAGCACATTTACTGACAATGTGTGTGGATTTCAGTGTGAACTAAAATCGTGGAGAAAATGATTAAGGGACATTTGGGAAATCAGTGCCCATTGTCTTTGCATGCTAGGCTGCTTTGTGAATGCTAAGACCTGGAAGCAAGTCAGCCCAGTAACTAGGTAATTTCTGTTAATCTCCATTAAAGTCAGGATTCTTCTGTGCAAGGGTAGGAAACTTAGAACAGGAAGGACGTGTTCTGTCTCTGTTAAATCTTTGAGGGACGTCTTGTTCTGTGCCTTTTTGTGACTTAGGTTTCCCATTTCTGAAGTGGTTGTATCTGTTGGTCTCCCCAAAACATATGGTATCAGGTGTACTCCATAAAAAAAGCTTTGACTTTGCATATATATTAAGAGCTTCCTTAGCAGACCTACAAGCCAGCTGATCTGTGCAATTTGCACTGTATTTCTGATTGCAGCCCTGGCCTTTTGCATGCAACTACTCACACTGTGTAAGTACTCGCTACACATGAGACGTTCAGAGCTTCTGCGCAGCCCCTTTGAAAATGTAGCCCGCTGTGTTTTTCTTGAATGCTGCAAGACTCTTTCACTGTTATTTCCTAAATGATGTGATGCTGCTTGGCCATTTGAAGTGGCAAAGTGCTTTCAAGCACAAAAGACTTTATGTTGATTTTTCTTTTGTTTTAACTAAATTCTTTGAGAAGAACAGGAAGGAGGCAGCTTTGTGAGGTGAGTAAATGATAGTTAGCCCAGTTGTGGGTATGAGGAAATAAGGCTGTACGCACAAACACACGCAGGGTAATAGTCTACTTCAACAGTAGGTTCCCTTGCTAATTTGGAAAGCCATTCCAGCTCTGGCTTGATGCCATTTCAACCTCCAGCTGTGAATAAGGAGGGCTTTTAAGTTGTCATTTTGGTAAAGCCAGCTTTTAAAACACAAGAGGAAGAGACATCAATTACCAAAGCAAAGAAACCTATGGAAATAAAACTCTTCTCCTTGATATGTAATCCAACACTCACAGCCAATGCTGCAAGATTTTACTTTCTTTTTTTGTTGTTGTTTTTGGTTGGTTGGTTGGGGGTGTTTTATTTATTGCAGTTTTGGGGAAGGGCTTAGCGAAAGCTTGCTTTGGCAGGTGAACATGTTAAAACATGAGTTTGCAGCAGGTGATATGATTTCAGGTAAAGTCAAAATGAAAGTAGTGAGTTAACTAACTGTAAAATGTAGTATTACTGGATTTGTATTTACATTTTTCAGTACCTGAGGGAACCATTTCTGGGGCTAAAATAAGGTGTCATTTTGTCTTTTTTTTCCATGGTATTTTCTCCAATCAGGAAATGAAATCATATTAAAGCAGTGTATTTCAGCCCAATGTATGACTCCCTGATGCATTACAGAAGCCCAGCAGAAAAGCCAACCCTGTTTTTAACCAAAAACTTAAAATCAAATGAAGGAAACTTCTGAATTGTGAACGGATTCTTTAAAATTTTCTTTTAAGATCTAAAAGATGCAACTTGGAATGTAACTTTCTCAGAAATAACTGATGATCAATTATTCCGTAAGTGTATGGGGCAAGGCCCATAATTACTCCATGATAACAGAAACCATACCTTCAACTGGTATAAACTACCATCACTTCATTAACAATAGCGGAAGTATGCCAGATCATCAGTTGAGATTCTTGGCCTATAATTAGCTAAACTAGTAGTTGCGTGGTTATACTTCAGTATTTCTTCATGAATGAACTGACAACTAAACACATACAGTAAAAGTATAGCCTAGTCTTTCCTTTCTGTTTCAGATAGAGCAGTGTTGTTTTCTGTCTGCTTTCCTGCTTGTAGACTTTTGATGCTTCATTTGAACTTACACTGAAAACTGGGGTCCAGGCCTGCCCTTGTGTAGTCACTGAAGTGAGTGGAAGCTGCACACATGTCTGAGGATAAATAATTCCCCGTGTTTGCTTAATATACATGTGTATTACATTGTAGTGTCAACATATTCAATAGGATATGCTTCCTAGAAATAAAACACATGGTAAAACATGGTCAGTATGTATTCTGAGATGAAATTATGATATATGACTGCCTTTGAATCCCAAGGATGCTGCAATATTTTTATAGGACTGTCATTTTAATATAAAATCAATTTTTATGAAAAATAAATGGTGCACAATTGCCTGCCTACTTTAGAGCTATTAAGGAAGAGGAACATATTAACAAATTCATCGTCTTAACCAGTATCTAGCACATCTCCCACTAAGATTAATTTTCAGCCATCTTTTTTTTTTTCTTGTGGGTGCAGCCATACAAGACTCTGTTGCATCAGAATTTGAAAGCATACATAGACATCTCATTTTCACAGACCAGTGTGAAGTAATAAGCATTAGCTCTCTGCCCATCCCTTCTTCATAGTGTGCATTTCTGAGGATACTTGTGGAAGAAGATGGAGGAGGGATATTAGGTTTGTGTGTGTGCACAGTTGTGAAAAGCTTAAGTTGTTGGTGTTGTACTTACTTTTGTTGGAGGCTTTCCCATAGAAATAATGAGCAAACCGGGAAGAATAAATGAAGCTGTCTTTTGTAATTCTGAACAGGAATACTGAGAACAATAAATCAGTTGCAGCTGAGTTAATGAAGCCTGAGTTCCTATGGATTTGGATCTTGCATCCTCTTCACTTCCTTACCACCCCATCAGTCTCCTGCTGCAATACTTGCATGTCTTCCTGTTTCCCCAGTTGCACTCTTACTATCCCATTGTAAAACCTCTCTAATCTATCCCCACTCAAGCCCTTCAGATCTGGAAGTCCATCATACTATGTCTGGGTCAGAGCTACATGTGGTCTGACTGGCTGCCTGGTAGATGGGTAGATGGCCTGTCTATACTAACTAGCCTTTTGGTGCTTCATCAGTGGTGTCCATCTTCCTGTCTGAACTTCCCTTCTGCCTCTTTAATGGAAAAAAATGTGTATGAAAAAAATATACTGTTCCTTTGAGACCTCTGTCTCGCTCTCAAATTTGGTAAAGTTAACCAACAGGTTCAGAAATTATTAGCTGTGGTCTGTTAAACAACAGAAATACCTTGTTTCTCTAAAAAATCCAAACAAGCAGAAAACAACAGAAAAATGTAAAAATCCCCTTAGTTAAAAAAACCAAACAAAACAACAAACCACCCATATTATTTATTTTTAATCACTCTTTTTGTGGGTTTTTTTTGGGGGGGGGGAATTGGTGGCTGCTGTGTGGGTTTTGGTGTTTGTTTTCTTTTGTGTTTGGGTTTCTTTTTGGTTGTGTGTGTGGGGTTGTTCGGGGTTTTTTTTTGGGTTTGTGGGGTTTTTTTAGTGTGTTTGGGGGGTTTGTGGGGGTTTTTGTTTGTTGTTTTGTTTTGTTTTTACAAACTGAAAATGTTTGCTTACCCCAGCGTGTAAGGAAGCAGCTCCTGCAAGTGCGTGGTGTATTCCTAGATGTATTTGTCTTAGTAGAAAAGTGAGATTTTTTCAAGAGGGTGGTACAATGAAGCCACTGAAAGAAGAGGGGACAAGGTATCGCTCTGAGGTGAAGGTACTTGAATCGCGCTCGCTGGTACCGTTACTGCGGGAGGAGGGCAAGGAAGACAGGGGCATCAGGGAACTTGCTGCAGCACTGCTCTTGGGTCGAGGGAGGAGGCAGGTCTCTGCACCTTTGAAATTTTAACTTAAAAGCTACTGTCCTTGTTTCAGCAACCCAGTTAATACCAGAGAAGCAGCGTGGAATGCCTGTCACAAATCTGACGGGTTTTTGACAAAAATCTGACAAAGCCTTTTAATTTTGGGTAACTGAGACTATGTCTATAGTGTAAGACACAGGAGCATGTCCTGGACATTCCTGAGTGCACAGGTTGAACAGGAGTCTAACAGATGCTTCTCTGCTCCTTCAACCAATTCGCTGGTGAGCAGGACTGTTGAGCACCCACAATATACTTTGGCTGCCACTTAAGCATAATCTGCGCGCACTTGAACTTTAGATATTGGGTATCTACTGGGGGAGGAAGGAGATGAGAAAGGAACTCATGGAATTTGAAGTAACCTTGGAGTGTGTCAGGGGCCATGAAAGCAAATCTTGAGAGATGCTTCAGTCCAGTGCCTGAAGTATAAAATGTGAACACTGAAACAGGCTGAAAAAGCATCAGGATGTCAGACTGAAGTGTGAGGAGTGAGTGATACTCATCAAAAAAGCATGTTATGGTGTTGATTACAAGACTAGTCAATTACAGCTAGCCTAACTCTGTGGGGCATACGATTTAAAACCAACCAACCAAAACCCAGCGAAAAACCCTACCCGCAAACAAGGCCCTCCATCAGATCAGTGCCTATTATGACTCTAAGCCACTCTTAGGAGCAGTTTGTAGATGAGAGCTAGGCATGTATCGCAGGCTGCATAGCTGCAGGCTTCTCTCTTTCAGCTATTGGTCTGTTTCCTGAGATTTATCTGGAAATTACAACTGGCATCATGCTAGGCAGGAGTTGAAGGATAAATAGTTCCTACAGGTAAAAAGTTACTGGTTCAAACTACCCCTGTTGCCACAAAAAAAGGGGATGTGGTGGAGATGATGTGTCTGGACTGCATTAAGACACAGTGCATTGATGCACTTGAAATGTGTCTAACTTTAAGTCATATGTATAGTGAGGCCATCTGAAATGGACTTGTAATATAATATCTAAACTGAAGTATGGCTTCGTAAGATCGTATCTAAACTGAAGTATGGCTTCAGTCTTAAGTACCAGTCTAAATTGGAATCTCTTGCAGGTTCAGAAAGCTGAAGTACATATTTTTGGGATAAAACCAGGTTTGGATAAACTGATTCTTTTTTGTCTCAAGGTCCTGCTCTTGCAAACTCTTCTTTGTTTGCAGCAGCTCTGATTTGAAATGGATCTTTCATCTTCTGGATTTCCTTCTAGTAGATGGTAGAGTATAAGCTTAATGGGGTACTATGTTTTAATTGTCTGCTCAAGCAGACAATTGAAGCAAAACATTCTACAATGAAATTGCACTGCAGCAGAAATACAAGGTGTGTGGTGGGAATCACCCTCTGAAAGTCTCAGTCACTTCAATGTGAAATAGCTTGGGACAGTGTGGGAAGGAACAGAGCCAGTGAGGATCAGAGCCTGTGCTGGTGAGCCTTTTCTCCCTTTTCCTCTCCCCCTGCCCAAGTAATTCACTGATTATAGCCATGGTGTTTTTCTTATTTCTCATTTCTGCTTGTAATTTTACATGCAATTACCTTTTAAAAAGATGTTGCTGTCAGCTTCACTATTTCAGTCCCTTAAACACTGCAGAAAAGCACCAAAAAAAAAAAAAAAATCTTCCGGTGCATGCTGACTATTAATAAACTTTGCCAGGTCTGAAGAAGTGCAAATAGCTGTCATTTATACCACCAACATATTGTCTTTCCTGGTGGAAATGCAGGATATGAATGCATGATTGCTTTTGACTGCTGGCTGTAGCATATACACACACGTAAGTTGCATGTCTAAGTAGGATATTAAGCAATCTTTGCAAAAAAGCAAAATGAAACAAAAATGCCTCTTCACCTTTAAGTAACTCAGAGAATATTAATAACAACTTCAAAAAATAAAGGCAAAAACCTCTCATGTTTGCAACACTAACATTCATTTTTTACTGAATCAGTGACGAGTTGTACTGCCTTTCCATCTCACCTTTAGGATAGTGGTAAATCTTGCTTGGCTAGTGAGCCAATATCGTCTAAAAATAGCCTGTGTCTGAGTGGGGAATGCATACAGCTCCGTTCTTGCAGCCTGCCTGTGAGACTTCTGTCAACCTGTATTAGATTCCAAATATTTGGGTAATTTCTTAGATGAAAATGTGAATGCCCTTGCTTATATTTGGGGTGTCTTTTTGTGGGGGCAGCAGTGGCCCAAGATCTAATAAAGCAGACTTGGCCCAAAGCACAAGTGTTTTGGGCGATAGGGAAAAGAATCCATTTTGTGCTGAGATGATGCCATTAAGACAATTCACAAAGCAGACGTACTGCACAGGTATTTCTAGGTCCTGCTTGAAATGTAATTGCAAATGCTTCCTGCAATGCTATGAATTTCTTGAAAGAGTTGTCCTGCTCTGTCTCTCTGTACTATTGATCTGTGTTTCTATCCCTTTGGTCAGATAGAGGGAACTTAAATTGGAGATTGCTAGTAAGGGATTTAATAAAAGAGCTGCTTCAAGATTTCCACCGTGGGTCTTGATAGCATAGAAGAGGAGATTTAACCTAGCAATGTCAGCTATTATACATCGTTGGGTTGGTGTTATCCCTCACTGAAGAGGCAGATGCTAAGCTAGATTTTAGAGAGAAAGGCAATGTGACTAGCAATTTTATCATGTTTACCAGGTTACAGTGATCTTACCCGCACTGTAGAAAAGTATTTTCAGTAATGCAGTGCTTGAGAACTTTTGAGTTACTTTTAAAATATACTATGTCAATAGAGATTTTTGTAGCTTTTTTTGTAGCAAAGATTCTGATGTAACGTACTTTGGCCACTTCTGTATAGCAGGTGTTTATCTATACCACGTTCCTTTACTGAATTGCAATAGTACTTGTTTATCAGCTTTGTGAAAAAGTGGATTAACCTGGGTATAGTGCTGCACAAACACAGTCAGATTACTCCTGTTATCTCTGTGTCAAACATCAGCAAGCTGATGGATTTGCAATGGTAGTGTGCTGTGACATATAAGTCCACTGGGTCTCTTGTTCTAGTTCAGGGCTCTATGGCTTGGTGCTGCATTGCCCAGCAGGTATGACTCAGGTAAGCCCTGAAGTAATAACTTGAACTGTTTGAGCTGAAGAGGATGTTGTGGCCCTGTACTGGTTGATGGAAACATGCAAGATATGTTGTTCTTACTTCAATTTGACATGAAAACTAACACTGAAATCCAAAAAAAAGATGGTGAATGACACGTCATGCAATAGCTATCTCTAAGTATTAAGCTTGCTCACAGGTGGAAAGTGCAAGATGCAGAGGCAGAAGTCCTGGGCTTTTTTGAACATATCAGAAGTAGGTTACTCGTTTTCTAAGACACACTGTCTCTGAGTGCAGAAGGCATATAACTAATGTGTACTACTATATCATACACTACTATAGTGATATGCATTACTACTTAGCATTACTAATTAGAAACACAGAAAAGTCTATTACTTCTAAGCTAGGTGCTAAGCCATTGGGTGATGGTTCTTCCTAAGTTGCATTAAACTGTTGCAATGTTTCATAACAGTGCAAGTGTCTGTTCAATACTTTTCATTGCTTGAAAAGAAGAGTAGAAGTAGGTCAGTAATATTTCTTCTTACAATATGTTGTTAAGCAAGCGCCTTCCTCTGACATTCAGAGAGACTTGGTATTGTAACTCTGAAAGGACATTGCCAATTAACAAAAAAATCTATCTCAGATTTATCTTACATAATATAATCTTTTCCTAAGTATGGTATAGTTCAGCTTTTCATGCTTTAAGATACAGATGACCCATTGGTGAAGATAGTGGTATATAAACTGGATGTCCTCAGTATAAACGTTATAAAAACAGGCCCTTTTTCCCACCACCCCCAATAGCTTTAGAAACAACAAAAATAATGCCTATTTTCCCCATATGTTGTGTTGTGGGGTTTTCTACATTTTGTTTTGTAACTCTCCTGTAATGCTCAAAATCCTGAAATAACAATGGTTCTCTTAGGTTCTGTTTATGACTGTCATTGATGTACAGATGATCCAGACCTGCAAAACATTTAAATACAGGTTTAAATCAATCTCAATTCAGGAAAGCACTTAACCATATGCTGAATTGTAAGGGCAGACATAAATTCCATTTAAGTCAAACCAACCTTACACATTCTCCGCAGCTGAAAACATGCTTTTAATAATTGCAACAATTTTGCAAAGTTCATTCTGCATGGAGAATTTGAGACTCTCTTCTTGCTCTCTTCTTTGTAAACATAAGCACATTGAATTCTCTGGGTTTTTAGAATAAGCACAAACATATATACATTTGGATGGGACTGGGTTTATTGGGTATTAAGAGGGAAGGAAGTTTTTTTTATCGTTTCGTGTTACTAGAGAGATGATGGATATGCTTTTTCCAGAGCCATACCCCTTATGACACAGTGGGTGAGGGGTTTGTGATCTCCATCCAAATCTACATGTGTCAATAAGTAGTGCGTAGCTGCTGAGCCAGACTACTTCTATGATACCTCAGAATTCATTGGACTGGGCCATTAGAAAGTGGAAAAACTTACCCCATCATTTCCTCAGTCTCCTGCCTGTCTCAATTTTGTGAAACTTAAAGCCGATTAGATTAGATGATTAGCTAATGGAGGGAGAAATATGAATAGAAAATTTTCCTCTCTCTCCCTGTCTCCCCCTCCTTTTCTGAAACAGTAAAAAATATGCTGACTGGACTTCTGATCTTGAAAATAAAACACTCAGTCTGAGCCTTACTCTGCGAGGCTAGTGGCTCTTTAGGTTAAAAAGTAAAGCATGTAGCATTTAAAAATTCCAGTCCTAGTATGCTAGGGTACAAATTATTTACCCTATTTTAGCACCCCACTTTAGAGATGGTTTGATTCTGAGCTAGTCTTCGTAGGTCTCTTCTAGGGAGATGGATCTTACAGAAGCCCATGTAGCTCATCCTGGACCAAGCTCTGAGAAAGACCAGATAATTCACTCTCTGGAGGCACCTGTTTATCTCCTTTGATTATGAAGAAAGCCTTGGGAGACTGCACTTCATTTGGCAATCTAGCTTGAAGTACCCAGATTTAGGTGAGATCCTACCTTAAAG
>VYZW01024424.1:103741-154185 GCA_013401315.1 Balaeniceps rex | reverse complement strand
GGCCCTTTTTTTTTTTTTTTTTTTTTCTTTTAATCCAAGACCGTGCAGAATGCCAAATGGGAGAATGGAGCGGGGTATGTACTGGAATGTCTGAAGGCTACAGACTTGGGATTTATATTCCATGTTGAATTCATTGTTCTCTCTCCTACCCCCGCTGCCCTCTAAAAAATGCTGCAGCCATGACAGAAATAAATTAGCCTGAGGTACAGGTCACACCTTCAAGGGCAGTAAGCATTCTGGGTAAAATCAATAGAGAAGATGGGAGTCTCTAACAGCTGAAGCAGAAAGAATGACGCATTGATAGCTTTACATATACCCAAACAAAGGCACTTTGGAGAAACCCTGGTCCCTGCTGCCTTGTGAACACAAAGCTCATTTTTTCAACCACCTGAACCCCAACAGCAACACAGAGGCAATTCAGAAAGGCACCCATTTCTTCGGAGAATTTGCATATCGATGCAGAAAATTCTGCTTGTTTGCATCTCTGCCCAGGAAGGAGCTCCAGATGCTGAATTCTGGCCCAGGTTGCAACTCCCACAAACTTCTACAGAGATCAGAATCTGCGCTGAACTTCAGCTTAAATTCTGCAGCACTCCCCAGTCTCTCCAGTGGCAGAAACTGATGCCTCAGACAAAAAAATCCCCTGAACTTTGGTGAACACAGAAACGAGTTCAGGAGGCACCGACAGACACTACGTGTTGCTTTCATTATTTTCACTTGTGATTTTAAAGCAATGGATAACATAGTCAAAATCACTTACATCCACTGAGAACATTAAACTCGGGCCTCAGTATTTATGAATCACAGTTCCTCTGAAATGAGGTGATATAAGATTTATAAGGATACAGGATATATGAAGATTCATGCAGAAGTCTAGTGGTTTTTACTAACGCCCCTATGCTGAGTTAAGTATTAACTCTCAGAGCGAGGCACATAACCTGTTCAGACACTTCACAGATTCCACGGGGTTCCTACCTGCGTTTTCAGGTTCCTAAAAGCTTTAAAGCCTGATTTAAGCTCCCACAATACTTCTAAAAATAGGACTTAGACTCCTCAGTCCCGCAGGAGTTTTTGAAATTGCCACCCGAGAGGTTTCTCAATAGACAGAGCTAAAAGCTTTTCTCCTCTTCTGTCCCTCCCAGACTTCTTCAGAGACAAGTCTGGCCCAAATACAGCAGGATCTAAATCCAAATGAACCCTGATTTTGTGCAAAGCCAGCAAGAGGATGTCAAATACGTAACTTTCCCCTAGCCTCCTTGGTTGTTTGCTTTTTTGAAAACCCACACAACACTAACGTGTGTATTGTTCTTTGATCATTAGACTCACACTTCCACCTATGGTGAAATACAGTGCGGTTCTGAACTATATTTGTACTTACATTTGTGGAGTCTGTGAACAATATCGTAAATAGAATTGCTTTCATTTCCACTGCTACCTGTAAAAATAAGTGGAGGAATTCACCATTAATACCAGTGCTGCACTAAAGGATTGTCTTTTGCTTACAGTCACTGTCCTATGTCTCAAACACCTAGCAATGATGTGGCGATACCTGCAGCATCTCTCTGCCTTCCAGGAAGAATTACAGTAAAACCAACATCTTGAGGAAAAGCGTTCCTCAGAAATCATCTGTGTTTTGCTGCTTCTGCTCTGAAGGCCTCTGCATCTTTGGATGGCTCCTTGAAGCCACCAGTGCACAGAGAAAGAGATTGCTTCACTTTGGTCAACGGAGAGGAGGAGGCACTACTTAAGCTCTTCAGCAGAGCAGACCCCTGGCTCTACAGCTGGCTCTCCAGCAATCCTGGGTACTGACACTCTACGGGTGGCTATGACTGGCTCAGGAACCTCAGCGAGAGGTGACTGAGAGGACAGGTTGAGATGTGGTTCCTCCAGAGTAGTGGAGNGAAAAAGTTAAAAAAAAAAAAAAAAAAAGGCTCATTCCTTGCAGCTACTTTCACACGCTACTCTTGGGGACAGGAAAAGTGGGGAAAGAAAGGCACATTCAAGATCTTCCCAAGAATGACCAAGATCATCTGCCTCAAAACAAACATTAGACAGACCAACCTACAGTGACTTGCCCTGCGGTTCCTTGGTTCTTCTCAGTGACAAAAGCACAGGGCGATAACCCACATTACTGCCTGCGATACTCTAAAATACCGCCTGAGGTACCATTACCAGCTTTTGCCCCGCACTTCTATGCTAGACATGAAAAAATACAGTTGCGCGTTCTGACATGTAGTGCAAACTCTGTGCTCCCTCAAAAGAGGTGCAATGTCACCTAGTGCAGCCTTCTCTAAAATAAATCATCCCCTATTTGTTTCATACTTCACTGCACTTAGCGATATGGAAAGTCCTGCCCAGTTTTGGAGAGCATTCCAATAATCACAAGGGTACACTATCTGAACAGATCACATTTAGCATCTGCAGGTCAAGAATGATCCATTAGAGATACACCCCTTCGGGGTCTGTTTCTCTACAGCGGTGCCGGACACCAGCTGGCTTGCTTTCCCGAGTGACTTAGCCAGGGTGTTTCAGACACGTCTTGACATCCAGATACTCAAAATGCTCTGAGCAACCACCACCTTCAAAAAAGGCCTTAGTAGGATGTCCCTGTGTAAGCACTGAAACAAGGAAGCTGCCACAATTAACTGCTCCAGAAACCCAAGACCATCGTGCTTCTGCTCTGCACATCCCGGGATGGGAACAGACTCACAGCAAAGGTAACCTACAGCCCAAGGCGATACCATATATCCCATTCCTGCACCTCCTGCTTGCTCTATTCAAATTTCACCTCTGCCTATTGATTAAGGCTGGTTTCAGAAGATATGCCTCCATTTCAAAGAGCAAGATCACAGACAGAACTCAGAGAGGAGAGACGCATTCTAAGTTTTTCCCCCAAGTAAGTTGTTCAAAAAGCCAGGATTCATCACACAAATAAAAGACAGACAGAAAACTACGCTACACACATTTGCAACAGCTTGCTCCACTCTGGAGTTAAATCAAACCCTAGAAAGACCTGAGCCTTCCCAAGAACTATGGAATTCCCCTCCCTTGTTTTAAAAATAAAGAAATATTTAAATTCAACCAATGAACAGTAGTGGACTTGCCTTGGGAGTACCTGGGAAGATGAAGGATGAAAATAAAGATGGGCAAGAGGCTACATGATTTATTGACCAAAATCTGGCTGGTACTCATTTAATGGACTTCACTATTATACAGCACAGGTAGGGTTGTTAAGATCTGGGCTCCGTGGCCTAAGAGGTTTTTACCACTTATAACTTCTGCAAGCCTATAAATTGCAAAATCTCAACCCTAGGAGGAAAAATTAAATAATCCAAAAACATTTCCTGTCCCTAATTATATTGTGCACGTGAAGTGGATTCATACAAAGCTGCTGGATTTGGATACCTGAAAATGAACAATAGCATGAGGGAGGCCATGTTGTTTGTGCCTGGATAAGGACAACATTTTGCTTTGCTACTGCCACTAAAAGGATCTAAGCTAAGTCTGTGGACCTGAGGTCCAAGCGTTAGTATTCAAAACTCACATCTGGATGTGCAGGTTTGCAGCTTGGGCTTATCACTCCTCCGCAAGTACGAGGCATTTTTCTTCTCTAAATATGCAAAGTACCTTACAAAAGACCCTCCCGGTCACCCTCCCCATTTCACAGCTAAGGAAATGGAGGTACTGCATGCAAAGAGGGGAGAGCCTAGGCTGTGGCCACACCAAGCCCGTGACCATCTGCAGCACAACCCTGCCTGCCTCCATAATCCCCTGCAGGTTGCTAAATCAAAGAGGAGGAAAAACGCAAAAGACATTTTCCCAGCCTTCTCTCATCAAAAACTTCCTTGGGTCTCAGGGGATAAACGTAAGGAAAGATCAGAGAGCTTCAAGCTCTGGTCATTTGCAGATTCCTTCTGCTTGGCCTAGCTGCTCCTCGTCCCTCGATGTACAACGCGGCAGGTAATCCCGGTGGGAATCAGCCGAGAGACCTGGTGTAGCCCAGTCGCTTCTGCTCCTGCTCCACTCCCAGCCTTTGCAAAGAAGAGATGCTGAGGGTTTTTTCTGCAGAGTTTTCAGCTGAGAGCGGTGAGCAGCAGCAGAACCTACTGCAGCTCGTGAAGACATTATGCACTTCTAACCCTGTGACTAGGAGCATGCACCACGACTAACCTGCTGCCCTTTCTTCTTACTGAGATCCTTTGCATGGGAAATCAACTTCCAGTTTAAAATAAACAAACAATAAATATATAGCTTCTAAACACCAGGATTTTACATTTGCCTGTATAGTTATTTCTTCAACTATCTCAGGTTTATAAAATTCATACCATTCAAATACAGAAAGCTGTAGATACTCTCCACACTTACAAAATTAACTGCTAACTTTTGATAAGCAATATAACCATTCTGACGAACATCGGAGCACAAAATTTAACACCAGAAGCTGCCAAATGTTTCTGACCTACTTCAAACAATCATTAACTGCAGACAGTTTCTAATTATTTGAGTCCATTTCACTTCTTATTCAGTGATCATTTTGTTTCTTGACCATTTTGGCCTACGTTCAGAAAAATCTCCATTAGGCAGCACAAAGTCTCAGAAAAATGTATTCGCCTTCCCCTCTCTAAGGTTGGGAATATTTCAAAACCTCAAGAGAGAGGAGTTCTAAATATGTCTTTAAAACCAAAAAGTAGAGAGCACTTACAAATTTAAAAGCGCAATAGTCTACTACGTTAAAGCATGCTGCTATCACGTAAAATTGCTTTCTCTCACCCCTCTGCTAACAGTTTTGCAATTCATTTTCCAGAAGGAGCTGCAAACATATTAAAAGGCAAAAACATCTATGCTCAGGCTGGAAATGATCACATGAACAAGCCACAAGATTTGCTTGATAACATACAGAGTTTATTATTCAAGAACGAGTCTCATTTTCAGCTCTAAGGGAGAGGGCGGGGAGAGAAGGGGGAACAGTCTTTTAAAACACACACACACGCTGGAAGCAAAGGATTGCATTTATAGGAACCACTAAAAAGAAGAAAGAAAAGAAAAAGTGAAGAAAACAAACCTCTGTGCTAGCAGCAACTCGAGTTTTCAAAAACTAAGCTCAGCTCGCACAAATCTTCTCACGTTTTCACTTAAAACAAGTTTACCTTATCAGAGAGGCTGAACAATCAGAAAGCTGCTAAACTTTTCCAAAAGTTCAGCTCTGCTAAAGATGGGAAGGGACACAGGAGAGCAGAAAACAAAAGCATTAGTTAAAAGCCAGAAGCTGCTCGAAAAGTTAAGTTTCTCTGCACCCCTCTTTACTGACCTAAGAAGTCTTCGTTTCACAGGTAGCAAAGTTTGTCCTCCTCCTCCACCGCCAGATTCACACTTGCACACAGGCACGTTGCGTTACTGAGCGTGCACTGATCATCAAAAGAATATTGTTTCCAATCATCCGGTGACTAAGGAGGGAAAGAAAAATGCAGTCCAGCCAGGTACTGTTTCTTCGTGAAAAGTAAATCCGGCATTCTGGAATGAGTTCAAACATAGGGCTTGACAGGGAAAGGAGAAAAGCTTTTTCACTGAGCATGCTTAGTCCTGCACTGCCTGCACACTTAATGAACATTACTTCCTTCCCAGTGGTTACTCCTAGTAGAAATCCACACCCCCTACTCTTTCAGAAGTCAGGAATGCAGCTGAAACCAAAGTCCAGAAAACATGCCCGACACCCAGACAAGGCCCCACAGATCAATAAACTCAGGTTGTGACCTGCAGGTCAGTTTGTCAAGCAGGACATCAGGGTGAGTTTTTTCTACACTTGGTATAGTTTGCTTTATGCTTCAGCTAATGCTACTCGCTCCCCAGAGAAAATAAAACTGCACCGGCTTTTAAAGAATGATTAAATGCTTCAATAACAGATGGGAATTCTCTTTCGGATCTTGTCTTTCCAAACCTGCTTTAAAGTGAGGAAAGAACGCTGCATAAAGAAGATTTTCAGACAAAATTGGGTCATTAGCTTCCTGAACAAAAGTTATTGGAATTTGTCATAGGTAAGGAGTATCTGGTGACAATTAAAAAAGAGGGAAAAAAAAAAAGTCTTTTATTTAGTAAGGGCCTAATCCTGTTCCGTTTGCAATCACATGGAGTTTTGTCATTACCTGCAACGGGAATGGTGCTGGGGTTTTAGATTACAAATGCTTTCAGGCAAGAGCTGTGCCTACTTCAGTGACCTGTACAGGATAGACTGGTTTTGGCACTTCGATTTGCGATTTACAATATTGCTGTGTCTGAGCGCTCGAACGCTGCGCAGCAGAAATCCCCCTCCTCACAAAATTCACTAGAGTTGCCGAAGAAAAGCAATTCTACAAAATTGCATGTGTTATTTTTAAAGCTTTGCACTATATTTCAAGCTTTTCAGTTGCTTTCCAATTTTTCCTTGAGCTTACACTTAGCTCTCACATCTCAATTCTCCGCCACAATAGGACCAGAAATTCAGCCTTTTTGTAATGAAGCCTATGCTGGCCCCAACTGCCGTGCCACAGCCTTCATAAAAACACCAAGTGTCGTAAGAATTACAGTGAAATAACAAAAGCCATAATATTGTCAGAGTAAAGAGCACTAATCAGAGTTACAACTGGACGGGCCATTACCACTCTCAGACGTCTAAGATAACGAATATCGCTCTGCATTTTAAAATAGGTTAGAACTCGATCATGACCTTGGTGTCTGAGTAACTCCAGACCTCGCAAGGCTGCGGGTCCTGATCTGAACAGGGCAGACCATGACAGAGATTAAATCTCAGGATTCCAAATGGCCCAGGCCTTTAGAACATACACCCAATTTAGATTGCAAATTTTAATAGCACACATTGGGACTGTATTCACATGGGTATGCTTCAGAATTACTGTGGGTCCTTTGCTCCTAAGTGCAACAAAGTTGGGGTTTTCTTTTAGAGAGAGTTTAACTGCCCACACATCCCTGCTCCTCCTGGTTTCATTCAAGATCATAAAAGGAAATAGTCCCAAAACTGCTTGACAAAAACAAGCCATGCTGTATTTCCAGTGCACTGAACTTAAAGAGATTTTGGAAATCCCCAAAAGAGAACGTTTCCTGCAGATTTGGAGAAGCAGCCATGTTAGGCTAATTAAACCTCAATGCACTAACCAAAAGACTTTTCCCTTTGGTGTGTTTCCACTTCATATCCCAAAGCTTTCCTTTGGTCCTTAACAGGGAACTTTCCTAACAGGCAGCTAAATTGGAATTTTATCTGCACCATCCCTCAGGCACTTCTCTTGGCTGTGCCAAGAACTAAACCTATTGGGTGTTCATTGAGGCCAAGACATCGAAAGCGGGTGGACAGTGCATCTGATTCATGACTAAAAGGAATCACCCTAAATCTCTGAACTGATGAACCCAAGGCTTAAACACATGTTCGTTCCCTTAGCAAGCAGCTGTGGTGATTTTAGACATCCTTGTCTCCCTCAGTTCTTTGCTACCACTTCTGCAGCCCAGCTGGATGAGCAGGGCGCACGCGTGCTTTGATGTGGATTCCAGGAGCTCGAATTGCCACCAGAAGTAGGAGCCAAACCAATGGACACAGCACTGAAGGACATTAGGAGCAAGCGTGTGTGCTCTGTCGCCATGGCGTGACTCTTGGGATGGTAACTTGGTAGAGAGGCAGCAACACGTGAACACCACAGCTGTCCACAAAACGAACAAGTGTCTCAACCCTCCGTGGCACTTGCATGAGAACTGCTGCATGAACCGCTTCGGATATTCAAGCTGTGACCATGCACTGCCACCGCAGATCTCCTCCCCATAACGCTAGTGATAGAGCTACCGGGTACCTCAAGGCTGCTGTATGCTCAGGATCCATTTTCCTTGCGAGTATCAGAGCACCGAAGCCCTGGAAGCTAAAGGCACATTGCAAATACACCGTCTGTGAGTCACAACGGAGGGAGCAGACTGCTGATTCCCTTCATGCCTAATTACCCATAAGCGGTTGGCACGATGATTTATTTAGCACAGCGTTGGCCTAGCTTTCAGACGAGTCCTGTGTCCAAATGGAAAACACTCTACCTCCCGTTTTCTTCTTGAAAGGAAAATCATGCAGGGCATTCAAGTCCACAAAACTATTCTCTCCTGTGAATTATTTGAAAAGTATATGGACCGCTGTATGCTAAAGCTATAAGGCCTGGACCTCAAGACGAGCTCAGCTATATATATTCTGTCCTGACACAGGATTACTGGTTTCTTTGAGGGAAACTGGGATCAGTCCTACCTGTAACAGTCCTACCTGTAGCTACTCGGCTGCCTTTCAGCTGGGACTGCAGGATGACATACCAGGTAATGGTCCAAACTGCACTTAAGCAGGAATGAGGTGCTTAAACACCCTTTAGGCTCCGCAGTTAGGGCCTTTAAAGAGCGAAGAGTTGGGCAGGATTGCAAAGGAGCAGAAAAAGAGAGACGTGTCCTATGCCTAGAAGCTATTAGGTGACTCCCAGAGAGACCATCAGCAACAGAGAGAGGAGAACGCAGCCTCCTTCAGGAGAGTCAGGACGAGGACTGGGGAAAGCCTGGATAAGTGAAAAGCCTACAGGGAATGGTACGAGCTTTGGACAGAGAAACCGCTTGGGTTTTGGGATGCTGCCCACATACTCTGTTTAACCAGTAAGCTGTGCCCTAAGGCGCAGACCTGAAACAGACTTTGGCGTGGCATCAGTCCTTCCCGGGGTGAAGGGGAAGAGCCCACCAACGCACATTCACCAAGATCCAATAGGGAACTATTGTTCCTTTGGATGTTCCCACTTTTAATGAGAGCCAAATGGCTGCCCCTCCCAGAGCTAACAACTCCAGCTGGGGCAGCTTTGCTTCTCTTTTCCCCCTAGGATGCATAAAATGCATTTTTGCTCTCCTTCCTGACACCAGAAAAGCCTGGATCGCTTCCCACTGTACTGTGAGAGCTTGAAACTTGGCCATGCTATTTACAGCATCTTCTTTGCCCGGAGGAACTGGAGACGCATCATGATTTTTCCACCATATGCAAGCAGCAGGCACTGCTGCATGTGCCAGCACCACTATATGGTGAGCTCAGCCCTACCTGTCGATTCTTCCCCGTGGCCACTTGAAGTACTACAGTGAGAGAAGAACAGGATTTCCCAAGGGATGCTGTCTGCTGGCTCTCATCTTCATTGTTCTTGGTGTTCAGATGCATCCATCCCTCAATTCTTAGGGGGGAAAGGACAAACTGAAGAAAGACTGTAAAGGGTGGGGCTCCGTTTCTGGTCCTCTTAACTGTAATATTAGCTTTTGGCTATAGAGAAGCTTTTCAAAAGGACTTAAGTGACTCAGAAGCCTCAAATCTATTGGTTTTCAGCAGGAGTTGGGCTCCCAGGTTCCTGCTGGAACTGCAGAAAAGCCTGTTCTGCCTGTGAGTGTCTGGAGAAACATCCAGTCCTTTCTGCTCCTCGTTTAACAGCCCCAAGAGAGGCTAAGGGCATCCGGGGGTGGTCTGGCTGACGAGGTATAACTCAGGGGTGACTTCTAGAGCCTGTTCTAGCGGGCTGACCTTGGCCAGCTGCCAGATGCCCACCCAGCTGCTCTCTCGCTCCCCCCCTTAGAGGGACAGGAGGAGAAAATCAGATGAAAAAGCTCTTGGGTTCCCAGTGGCTGCAGTCCTTCAGGATAAACCTGCTCCAGCGTGGGCTTCCTGTCAGGAGACCCTGCCCTGGCGTGGGCCCCTCCCAGCTACCACCCCGCAGGGCCCAGCTCTGAAGGAGATGCCGGCCAGCACCTGCATGCATGGAGCTCTGCAGAGAAGTGGTCCTCTACAAGGCGGTGAGCCCAAGCCACCTCACCGTGCAACAGCCACGAGGGAAAAGCAGCAAAGGACAGCAGATTGGCACAGATCTGTAAGCAAAGCAGCCACAGGGTTGGCGTCGACTATGTGTCACGTAACGCAGCCACGCTGGAAATCTCCCAGACAGCAAACCACAGGGACCTCCGTTGGCAGAACAAGCAGATGCGAGTTTCCACAGATGTGTTTTTCCTTTGCTTCCCGTTTACTTCAGCAAAGCTTATTCCTACCTTGCGCTCCTGTGACCCAGGAGACCTTATTCCTACAGACACTTGGCTGGCAAGTGGGCAGCCCACACAGGTGGAAGAGCTCAGCCTGGTTTTAGATAACGGTGTGCACACAAACGTCCCCAAGAGAAGTGTCTCCAGGAGATCACTTCACCGGACTAGAGGTACCAGATAACGGAGCGAAGGATGCTGAAGGAGGAAGCTTCAGAGCTGGCACCAGAGGCAAAGCAGCCTGCCTCAAAGGCAGGGTGATACAACACTGCATTTTGGCCCTATCTTTCCACTCAGGGTAGCCACCGTAACGTTTAACATCCATGTTACAGAAGGGATTTTCGTGGAGGTACAGTGAAAGCACAAATTTGACAAATTCATTCAAATTTGGACAAAATGCTGACCTGCTTTGGGACTGTTACTGTTGGTAAAATATTAGGAAATTAAGACTACGTATCCTGCTAAAGATATACTTCGGTCAAACCCAAGTAGCTGGACTCGGAGGGAAGAAACTGAGTGAAACTGTATGATTGTATACAAAGGTTGACCAAACTGTCTAAATATCTCTTCCAACTTTAGGATCTACTAAAATACAGAATGCATTTATTTTTTTTGATTAAATACTACATACAAGTAGCTGGCGTGTTTTCCAGAATGCAGCAGGTAATCTAAACATATTAAAAGTTAAACCACAAGAAAGTTTAACGTTGAAGATGGTGCAAAGTACTTGCTTTGCTAGGACAGGAGGACAGAGCAGTTATTGTGAAGCACAGCAATTTCCAAGTCTGTACTACTATCCCACTGGGCTTCCGCACAACTTTGGGCAAGACATTTCACATCTCTGATTAAAAGTAATCGAAAGGAACTGGATGTAATTATTACAAAGATTGCCATGGTAAATCTGAGACAGCACTGACAAAAGGCTACAAATAATGCAGGAAAGATCCAGCCACAGCCACAAGATTCCAGGGGATTCAAACTCAACTTTACATAAATACGCAAAGCAATTACACATCAGAAAGAAAAAATTGGAGCAAAGCAAGCACGCTCTCATACCACTCAGCCATTGCTTGTGAAACTCCAAATGAACTGGCTGCAGGCCTTTTTGCACCAGAAACATTTTCAAGCAAGCGACTCAAGCGAAGGGTGAGGGTAGTGGCACCTTCAGAGAACTGTCTCCCAACAGAGCAGAACGCTGCCTGCCAGAAACGACCCCACCACACATGTGGCTCAGCCTGCTACAAAGGGTGTAGCTCTGCTAAGGTCGAAGTGACCAGCTCCAGTCGCACTAGCTGATCCAGCCGTGGTCTGCAGTCCGTCATCTCGTGTTTCACACGAATTAGGAGCTGTGGTTCACATTCGCTTGCTGACTTTTCGTTTGCATTTCTCAAAAATTTGGACTGTTTGTTCCCTCCTGACCTATAATACTTTTCAATTTCATGAATTACATTAACTATGATTTTTCAGAGTCTTATTGTAGGATAATAAATGACAGCAAGCATTTCCTATGGCAACCTACGGTTTTCTATTCCGGGCAAAATAAAGTTGATTGAGTTGATTGAGGGAGGAGAAAAGGCAAACTGCACGAGCAACAGCATTGAGCTCAGGGAATTTAATTTTTCCCCTCTCACAGGGGAGAGCTGTCTCATGGCTAAATGTTTTGTGTGCATAGGTACATATGATAAATACTTGTAGAGAGATGTTGGTGAAGTGCAATGCTTCTGAAGGAGTTGAGCTACATAATTTGTGCTACGTCTCTAATCTCAATACAGCTAAACTTTAAGACATGATACTTAGAAAAAGAAAAAAAAGAAAAAGAAAAAAATCCAGATTTGTTAGTAATTTCTGATATAAGGCAAAAAGGTTGAGAGTTTTGCTTCTCATCAAGTATAACTAAAAGCCATTATATCTTACTGAAAAGGTTGGATGTCATTTTGCCAGCATACAAGGACTCACTATCTATCAGTCCCTACAGGATTAATGAGTTTGCTGGTACCTAATCCCGGCAAAGCCATCGGTCTGGTAAAGATGTCTCTGTTGAGCAGAACACAGTGCAGTGAATATCAGCAACTGAACGTAAGAAAGTTAAGAGGAGATAATAACCACCAGGAGCGTTGCAAGGGACAGGTCAAAAGGCAGGACTCTTCAGACATGCCAGTGGCATAGGAATGAGACTGGACCCTAAATCTAACTGCAGCTCCTACAAAACCCAGACAAGGTCAGGTGTTTGCTTTTCTGGTCTCTTTGATCATACAACCTTAGCAAAGATGGGAGACTTCTGTGAAAGGCAACTGCTACGTTCCTCCTATGGGCTCTTCCAACATAAATTAAACACCCTACTATGTGGCTAGCCAGAATTAGAACCTCAGTCTACCAGTTCCCACATGCAAACCTCCAGACTTAGCACTTCCCAGGCGCTTTCCAGGAGCTAGCAGCAAAAGCAAGTTCCATATTTTGTCCATAAACATCTAAGAGAAAAATGACAACTGTCTATATACACAAGAGAGCCAAGACATTAAAAAACAAGGCAATAATATCCACCTCCTTAATCGTCTCCCTCAGCTAAAAGCCAGTACAGTCTGCCTTAAATTTCAGCTCCAAGTGCTTTTCACAGGATACGCATCATCCCCATGAAACAAATGGATCCATTTCATTTTTTCCACTTAAAGTCGCTGGTGAGTTCAACTTTGGCACTCCAACAAAAAAAGTCTTCATTGCCAGCATGCACAGTGCTCTGGAATCGGAGTGGGGTGAGAGGAGTGGAAAGTCATTTATAAAGCAAATTTTGCAGCACTGAGAGAATTGCTAAGCTTTACCTCTGGATTTTATATTGCATTTCTTTATGTAACATCGTGTTTAACTCATAACAGTCTGTGGCAGAGAGGGGGAGAAAGGTGACAGCCTAATTTTCTCACTTCATTTTTGAGATTTATAATAACAGAACCATATCAATGTTTGATTTTTTTATGAGATTTTGCTGAAGTTTTCGCGTATCTAGGATTAGAACAGCTTGCCTCTGGGGATATCATTGCTTTGCTAGGGGTTCCCCAAGCACTTTGCAAAGGCATGGAACAATGTGAAAGTCAACAGGCTTCCCCCAAGGAGCCATCTGTGATTTAGGGGGTCCCTAAGTCTTGTAGCTCTAAAGTAGCCACACAGCATCCCCATGAGCAAGGTGGTCCCAGATGGAGTATTTCAAGTATGACCACCTTGGTTTGAGGAACCATGGTATAATGTAACGGTATTTTATTTGACAAGGTTGAGAAAGCAAAAACATGATTCTTTATCGTACCATCTGAAAGAGCTCATGGAAAATGTCATTAAAACTGACACTATGAAAAGTTTAAGTTTGGATATATTGACCCTTTACTATCCAGATTTCCCAAACAGCTTTAGCTTGCACCAATTGATTTTTAACTTTCACCTGAAAACATCTGCTGGGTTTTTTTTCTTTTCCATCAAAAACGCATTCCCTCCCTTGTCAGTCCACTGCCTGATAGCTGATTTATTCCAAGAATTCTCCTTTCTTCTTAATATCTCCCTCATCCCTTCTTTGGCTGGTGGTAACTTGTCTTAGCTTATCCTGTTTAAGTAGTTTGCAGGGTCAAAGCGAGTGTCATGGTATGTTTGTCTTATGCCCCATGAATTTAAAAGTGCCCTGTCCTGCAAATGCTGTTGTCTGTTTATGTGGCTATCATCACCGCTTTAACCGTGCGCTACACCACTGCACGTACTACTTTTTCTTTTGATCAGCCCCTTTAGTGATTTAGTAGGTTTTAACGCGTCTGGGTGAATTCACATATCTCCATATCACTACAGACCTTGAAGTAACTACCTCGGTAACTGCTAGGGAAGTGAAAGCCTTTCATTTGTTACAGAGGTAAATGCAATAAATACATACACATCTCAGTAAAGCTTTCATGCAAGCAGAATTTTGTCTTGTGTTTACTTGGAAACCACTTTAAAATGTACTTCTGCCATAAATACATAATTGTAAAAAAGTCAGCAGGACTAAAACTCTTGGTATTGAGTGCTACACCTAGTGGTAAGTGTTTGCAGGATTTGTAGCTTTTTTGACATTTAAACAAATAATTACATAAAAACAACGTTTAGAGAAACAAGTCATAATAGTAGGAGCAGGAGAGGAAAAAACACTCCAGAATGCTTCAGATACTTATGCAGGGGGCCTATTCTTCTATCAGCATGCAAGAAATTTATGCAATTCAATTATAATCATTAATGAAGCTCGCCTGCGAATATAACCTATACATAAGAAGAAAAAGCCCAGCTACTTAAGATGCAATTTTAATATAACAAAGCAAGAGCACTAGCTGGTGCTCTGCTATTCCTGTTCCATTGTACCAGGAGATGCTACAGTCTACTTTCTTGTTTACCTGTCTACTGACCCATCAAAACACTTAAGATACCTCAGAAGTAGCAACCATGTGAAAGAAAGAACAGCCTACAAAGTACACAGTCTTACACACCCATGAGGTTTAAAGCAGATTTCTATTACGACCTTCAGCAGAAATTCACAACCGTCAATAAAGAGTGAACGTACGTTTAAAATGCAATGCCTTTAAAGATAGATATCTATTGCATATGTGTATTTGAAAACGTGGTAGGCTTAATTCAACAATACTTCTTTTTACTTTGCATTAAACAGCCATGGGACAAAACCGAGACAAAGTGCTTGGAATAGGGACTGGCACCTGCATTCCCCTCACCAGGGGAGTGTCACAGCACTCAGCTCCAGAGTCACATTTCCTCTTAAAGACCTTTAAAAAAATCTCTTCTGCAGAGTACAACACCTTCCGCAGGCAGGCAGAGCACCGAGTCAACTCAACCCAAAAGCTCTCATTGCAAATAACTTCTAAAAAAGAAAAAGAATTTCAGGAAAAAAAAATATCTCTGCTTTTCCTTCTTTATTAGCAGCTTGTTTTCCTTTTGTTTGAAACTTCCAGGGGAAAATAATTGCCTCCTAAAGGAGCCTCCTTCAATCTGAATGCCCCGTCTGTTTCACAAGATCAGCGCCCACGTATTTAACGCAGCACAGAGTGACGCAGACCTTTCAGGTACAACACAAGTTTTGCTCCTAAGTTGTACCTGCAATTTGCAGATCCCAGCCTGCTCCATCAGCCTCAGTTAAGAAAGCGTTCCCTAAACGCTTGCCATCTCCAGTTGGTTAATTAAAGCACACGTAGACTGAACATTCCGATTCCTGGGGATGCTCAGACTGGCTGCCTGCCCCTCACCTGAGCTGGTGGAGCATCAGGTGTTGAAATGTCACTGCTTGCAGCATGGCCTTTCCAAGTCAACCACCAGCACCTTTCAACACTTTGCTGTTAACTGAAGCGGTTCGGCAGGGAGCTCATCCGTACCGGAGGGCTGGGTAGAGGAATACACGGACAGCTGGGAGCCTTCACTTCAAGGCATCCCAAATGCTTCCACTCCCACTCACAAATGAGAGTTTGCAGTTATGTGCCCAAGGTTATGCATTGAAATTAATGGAGAAGATGAGACCATAAATCAGGAGTCCCAACTTCCAGCAGGCCCACAGACTCCTCAATGCATCATGTGTGGCAGCACGCACAGTCAAGATAGGACACGCGGGAAGGGAAGAGGCAGAGGGGTCCGAAGCTTCCTCTCTCCTTTCTCTACAGAAAGCAGAGTACTGCTGGAGAACTCGGCAAGACAGACCCAGCACTGTTATATGGTTAGCACTGTTCGCTTGCCAGTTGGAAGGAGACACAAGTTTCAGGGGTCAAAACTCTTAAGTAACGCTCCAGTTTCCAGCTCGCGTCTCCCGAGATGCACAACTGCCATCCAACACACTGTGGACATCATTTCCTTTTTATGTTTCTCTATTTTCAAATTACTAAGTAATACAAATGCTTTTAACAGCCATTTCCACATGCTTGATGTACTCCACAGTTTCTAAAAAGATTTCCTAATAACCCAAGCTTATCTAAATCACTTATTGTTGGTGGTGTTAACACGCAGAAGTTAAGCAATTGATTAAAGAGGAAACAACTGTTTGGTGTCCGATATGAAATGAGCTTCAAGTCTCAGAGCATCGAGCGAGTTCCTGTCCATATCAGAAAAGAAGCGAGCAGCGGGTTTTTCGTGGTCTCCACGGAGAGCCCGTGGCTGGGGTAGACAGGGAGGATCATTTCTGAGTATTGGGCTCTTGTCAGCTTGCTGGGGTGCTGTGCTGCTTTCCCTTTATGTTCTACAGCTAGAGAACAGCTCCATTTATAAAGCTCCATGTATGAAGAATTAATACATGATCGGTACATCATTAAATACATAAGCATTTCCATATTAAGTAGAAAAGAGCTTAGCAGGTCAATTTGTTGCTTATAACCATTTCTGACATACGCTATATGCTGCTATTATTCCTATTTCATAGCTCCTGTTACGTTACTGCGAGAGATACTCTAAAAATACAGAATTAAAAACAGGTTGGAAGTTTTTGGAGCAAAGACTACCAGTGGCCTCATGTCCACTTTCTGTCTAATGTTACCTCTTGGCTGGCTTCAGGTGTTCAGAGGAACCTGCGCCAATAGAAGACACTAGCCTCAGGGGCTTTGGTGACTAGATGTGGCCTTCAGTCTAACCACAAGAAGAGCAGGGCAGACAAAGACGATGACAACGAATTTAACAGAGCGTAACTAGCACAGGGAACAGTCGGTCAAATGCTGCGCCTGAGCCCGGACCGTGTCTTTGTGATGGGCAGTAGCGAAACACAGGCTCTGACCTTTCCAGTGCGGGGCCACTGCCGCAGACTGCAAGCACAGGTGTTCTTCTGTTGTGGCTCCTTCTCCCACCATTAAAAGCCTTTGAACCTGAAACACTCAGCAGAGGCCACCGCCACTTGAGTTACAGGCATAACTCCACTGGCTGCTAACCCATAACACGCCGCTGTTCCTTAACCTGGCCAGCCGTCAAAGGCACATACACTTCACTTCTTCACTGCATCAGTTCTTCTTATTGATAAAGAGATTAGAGATTTAACCCAACTTTTTTTCCTTAATCTCACATTCACATGTGTTTTGAGAATTAGAGGAAGGTTTAGTGCCAATGTTATCCCGACAGATCTCAGCCCTAACTTCCAGGCATCCTATATATGAAAGAAAGCAGAAATCTTTTGTGATACCACGACCGGAGACGTTTAGACAGCTGACAATTTAACATCCTCAGGAATACACAATCATCATCACTTCAGTCAGTCATGCTTTTCAGGCGATAAACCATGATTTGCCTTGTCCTTCACCTGCAGCAGTAATTTAATCCACTTCACTCAGTTTAGCGACGGTCCTCTCAAAAGAAGAGCTGGAAACCCAGGTAATTAATTAAGAATAGAGTTTGAACTTGTACTGGAGAGGGAAAGTAATCCTAAGTAGTTATACAATATTATTCAAAATTTAAAGTTTCTGAACTACATGCACTACAATGCTGGGGAAAAAGCAATCTCGTTACAAAAACGTTCGAGGACAGCAAACATTGTATGTATACACAATACACATACAAATGTGTAACAAGATTATGAGATTAAGCACTCTAGAGTCAAAGACTTCACAAAGATGGTTACTCCCACAATATTAATTCAGCCACATTTTCATACCTTTATGTCTGATGTTAACGTTACTGACAAATTAATACACTAATATTTGCATATCACAAGGCAAAGAGGAATGGGAAGCATTGCACAAACGACACGTGGTTGATATAAAATTGCTAGACTAATGTTAACTTTCAGTGAAGTCCCTGACTCCCTTTTTTCCTTTGTCAAAAGGTGATATTTCTCTGAAATTTCAGGGGAACTCCAAGAACTTTGTTCAGTTGTAACGACTGAAGCGTGGAAGCCACATGAATTTCAGGGCAAGCTGCATGATCACTCCAGATAAATTATATCAAAGCATGGGACATATGGACAAGTTTCACATGGAGCTTTGAGGTTTGTCCAGTACCAGTGGTTAACATTTCACTGCTAACTCACGCCAAGCAAAACAAGCCTTGTGAGCTGAAATGGCGGAGGAAGCTGCTGAGATATCATCTTGAGCAGGTCCATCCCTGCTCCCCCGTTACAGATTCCTACCACTCTGCCCTCACCTCAAATACTGACAATGCCTGGAGCTGAAGTGAATACTTGGGAGAAAAATCTGAATTGACTTGCAAATGGTTTTTTGAAAAGGAAACACATTATCTCTCAGTTACAGCAGGTGACAAGGTGCCAGTGCTCGTGAGTTCTCCAATGCATACTCAAACCAGCTGGGGAAGAGAAAACAGAGTATATTAAGCCAAGCAAAGTGCTGCCACCCTGCTTACTGGGGCTACCGCTACAAGGACCCTTCAATGGAAGACTACAAATCATTAAATGACTCTTTTTTTCTATATGCAGCACAACTGGGAAAGGTTAATGACAAAAGGTGTGGTGATGGTAAGCTCTTCAGAGCAGCAGCCATTTCTAGGTACAGCTGTACGTAACAGAACGGGGTCTCTTTGCGAGAGAAACTCCTTCTTGGCCCAAGAACTTAAATTAATACCTAAATATTTAGGGATAGATTTGCATACGGTCACTCCCAGTTTTATACAATGCGGTCATCTGAGCGTGCCACGGAACAGAGACACCTTGAGCTGGCCCCATACCAGCACAGGGCTGGCAGGGTAAAGCCAAAAACAGGGCTCAGCACAGGTATGGGGCCAGCTCTGGTCTGGAGCAAATAAACCCTTCTGGAACACAGGGAGCCCAACACAGGGACACTCGTGTGGCACCACGTTCAGTCCCAGGCTGGGTCTGCTCAAGGTAGTGGAAAATCTGAACAAATGAGCTCCCCTGCACCTAAGGTGCTGCCGCATGCAGCCATTCACGTATTTCTGCTCTGCATCCTTTAGTATCCCTATTATCCACGTTTTCCCATTGTCTGGAGTTTCAGTCACCCCCTTATTTTGGACAATGGAAACCAGACTGCACTGTGGTACCTTTCTTGACATTTTAACACCCACCCCTTTTCCTTTCCCTTGAAAGAAAGGGCAGAACAAAGTTCAAAAAATAAAATTAAATAAAAACCATATCTTGGGTTCTGACCCTGAGCTCTGATCTGCTTGGGCAGTCCGACAGCCCGACCAGCTAAATGATCTGTCAGAGAAAAGAACTGAATACATGTATATATATTAAGCTTTTATTTAACTGTTAATATTTCTATAAACATATACACCTCTTTTCCCAAAGTTCTGTCAGTCAGCACATTTTTTTCACCACAGACTGTTGTAGCCCCTTTTTTTTTTTTCCTTCAAACTTTATTATAAAGCCCCAAAAGTTCACATAATGTCTCGCTATTGTTTCTTTAAAGAGGAATTCTCCTCCCGCCTCCTTCTTTCTCTGTATCTCTGAGGCACCACATGGCACAATAAGAGCCCTTTCATGTTCAAGACTCAGAGTCGTTGCTGTGGTAACTCACCCAGCCTCGCCGAGTATCCAAATAAATAGTTAAAATTAAAAAATAAAATCAGAAACCCAGTGGGTCTGACCGCAATCTTATCTTTGCCGCGATAGCTTCGAGGGACATTAAGAAGCAAAATAATAACCTTTTGCCCAGATTAGTCACCTAAGAGTGTCGATTATTCAAGACAGAAGGATATTTGTGCTGTTCCAACAAGTATTTGGCTGAAACGGGAGCACAAAGACCGAGAAGACGCAATGCAGAGCACTAGTAGCCAGTGGCATAAAAATTATGGTGTGGAGTTTTTAACCACTTGCAGACAGATTTCTCTTCCCCTCCCCTGCTGCCCCTCCCTCGCTCGTGTAACAGCGTTGGGATCGACGCTATAAGGAAAGCTTTTGAAGGATTTTATCTAACGGGCAACGAGCAGCACAAAGTGTCATTAATTGCTACCTTGCAGGAAATGCTGCTACAAAGAGAAACCCATGCTTTCCGTATGAAAAACAAAAAAAAAGGGATTTTTTTTTTTTCCTTCCCCCTCCCTCTACGTGCTCAGACAAGCCACCACTTGAGGCCCCCAAGTATCTGCTATTATCAGTTAAGTCACGTCTAGTGCCAGGCAAAAGGTCATTTCAGGTCATTCCGGAGATGAAAGGAAGGGGTAATGTATGTGAGAATGCCTGAACTGGCAAGCAAAGAGAAAAAAGGGCGAGGGGGCGAGAGAGAAAAAAGGGAGGAAGGAAAAAGGATGCAAGAGGAGGAAGAGAAGGATGGAAAGAGGGAGGGAGAAGATGAGAGGATGATATCAGACTAAAAAGGGATGTTCTTACTGCCAGGAAACAAATAAAAGACCAAATCACAGCACCTCTGGTGACACACTCTGTGAACTTGATTCCTCATCAAATAAAAAGGCTGCCACATTTTCCAGGGTCATCTTTTTAATTCATTCCTTCAATGAGGTTTTCCTGGTTCTCTTCCCCCCCCTCCCGCCCCCTTTTTTTTAACCTTAACTGCTGAGAAAGGCAAATGCTTAAGGGAGAAAGGACTATCCATTGTCTGGGGTGTCTGCTTCAGCTTGGTTTGTCTGGGAATTATGAGAGAGAGTTATAGGCTTTTTTTTTTTTTTTTCCTCTTTTTATGCATCTTAAAAAAAATCAATTTTGCATTTAGCGGTGAAAAATAAAATATCGTGATGCTAGAGCAGACGGCCCAGCCTTTCTCCATTTGCCTTTTCTCACTTCTCCCCCCTTCCACTTCTTGGCCCCCCTCCATAAGGTAGTAGTCGGATAAAATTTTCAGTCGAGCCCATCAGTCATTCCTGAATCCATTCCAAGGTTCCCCCTCCACCCTGACTCCTTCCACCTCCCCCTGCTCTCAACTCTGGCTATACTTGTCTAACAAATCATTTTTGTAGGACAAGCGACTGGCTCATGCGGAGATTGCACACATAACCCAGGCACTGCCGACAAACTGTCAGGGGAGGCAGAGCTTTAGTGGATTTTTTTTTTTTTGTGTGTTCCTTTATTTGTAAAAACATTCCTGTTCTGGGATGCCCTCCTCCTCTGTGCTCTCCCCCAGCCACTCCAACCTCAAGCTGACCACACTGATTTTGCCTGAAGCTTCAGTGGAGTGCAGACCATGTTGGGAATTACATCACATAAAATTATCCTTTTATCATTGTGTGGCGGCATGGTGGGATCCCTTCAGTGCGCAGCAGCCTCACCCAGCCTCATAAAAACATCTTTTGTGCTTTATGCCCGAGAATGGGTTTTCTGGCCATGCATGCAAAAGGTGCTGCTGTTTGCCCCCTCCCCATCCCGCCATACCCGCACAGATTTAGTGCTTCCTAAGGCTGGGGAGAAGGGAAAATTACCTGGGGAATGAATACAGTTTTCTTTGTTAGCAGCAGGATGCTCTGTTTATTGGGTTGGGGAGGGAAGGACGGTTGTTAAACTACTTGCAGGTTTTTTGGGGAGGGGGGGCTGCTGAGAGTCTGAATGGACCGCAGCCAAATCAGCGGGTGCCACAGAGCTCTGCCCAGCCTCACGCTGGAGAAGGCTGTTGCCACCCCGCGCTGGCCGTCTCCTCCCCTGCGAGTGCCAACGAGAGCCCCATGGCCAGCGCTCGCTGCCTGCAGACCAGCCGCCTGCCTCCCACTAAGAGAAGCAGGGCTATTTCAAACAGCACGAGCTATTTAAAACTGCAGTGCTAAAATAGCTCTGGACATGCAGAAAAATGCCCAGGTGAAGCCTCTGGAAACGGCTGATAATGGTGACATTCCCACCCAAGGTATATTCCGAGAGCTTTTCTTGGTTATTGTTCTGGCAGACGTTTGAACCGATCAATTAAAATTCATTTTAAGATTTTGTAGTCAGAGTCCAAAGTCCTCTGAGATACCAAGTGACTCTGTGGCTAGAGCTGCGGAAGACCAAGGTTTAAGTCCCACACCTAATTAATCGGGATGAATTAGGTTCACTCTCTCCTGCTGATGGTTCTTCATTGACAATAAATTACACTCTGCATTTTTTTCATTCAGTCATGCTAAGTTTCTAGCAGACACACTGTTCTCCCTCGTTTGTCACTTTTATTATAGCACTATCTTAGACGCATAGTTGTAGACCATCAATCCTGCTGAGCTGTTATGTCTCTTTGCAACTTGCTGCAACTCCGAATGATTCAGAGTCTTCACTAGAAAACCTTGGGACTCTTGCTTGTCTCTGTATTTTCTAATGCTGAAAGTTAAGACATTTCATAGTGCCGTTTGCCCCCTAAGAAGAGCTCACTGCCAAACAAAAATCACTCCCTACTTTGCTTAGGCGTCAACTCCCCAAATATTGGGATAAACCAAATTCAAACGTCCCTTCTTTACACAAAAGTCACTCCAAATCCGGAGATCTACTTCTCACGTATTGTCATTTCTCCAGCTGTGGCCCTCCAAAGGGTTAAAGCAATGGCACATTTGTAGATGAAGACGATGCTGCAGGTGTGAGTGCACTAATTGGGTAACTGAACAATAAGGAAAGCAAGAACAGGGGATCGCGGAAAGGGCTTTTTGCAGCAGACTGAACGATCGCAAGTGCCAGATTCTGTGAATGGAGATAAAACCACAGTGAAGTTTAGTGGCTTGACACTGCCCCACACGCAACACATGCAACTCCCACTGAGCTCAAGGAGAGTTACGCCGCCGGTGAGGGCAACTCCATACATCCCTCATTTGTGTGCCACATCTCTCTAGAAGTACACAGAGAGCAAATCTCCAGATCCATATCAGGTTCTGCTGACCAACGTTACTTTGGGCTGGGAGCCCAACCCAAGCCTCCAGCTGAGAAGAGACCTGAATACTGGGGCTGTGATGGAACAGCACATCTCAAGTTTTCAGCCAAAACCCAGGGGAAAAAAAAGTTTGTAGTTTGGCTCAGGTTTCAGTGCTAAGGAAACAAAGATAAATATTATTAATTATTACAAGCAGGTAGGCAAAAATGCCAGCAGTGGAGGATAAAAATAAAATCCCCAACTACGGTTCAGTCCAAGTTCCTTCCCTGAAGCCTGGCGCTATTAATGCAAGAACCACAACAAGAGCAACGTAATTCAGCATGGTAACCACCAATGGCCCTCTGAGCTTTCAGCAAGCTATGAAAGAGGCAGGCAAATGAGCTAATGCTGCAGCAGCACCCCAGCTGTAGGTTTTAATGCCCACAACTGGTCACATGTAGGGCAGAATCCAAGGGAAGGGTCATTACGAGCACTAAGAGAAGATCTCTTGAAGCTATGACACATGAGAAAAGACTGCATGACTTACTGCATGACTTACTGCTGGATTGAAAGACTGGATGACTTGCTGTTTTTAAAAAGGGGGGGCTGGGGGTTAGTGGCGGGACAGGCAGAGACCATGATTACAAATACCTAGAAGGCTGGCACAAAAAGAAAGGGAATAAGGATCATTTAGAACAAAAGGTTTCTTATTCTCAGTACAAGGCGCGCTGAATTTGCTCACTAAGTGATTCAGTAGAGCCTCCAACAAAACTCTAAGTGGGAAAACATCTGCCAAGGGACAATCTGGGCCTTGTGATCCTGAACTGGAGAGTGGGGATGGACCATCCCCTCTAACCTTATGATTATAAAGTAATTTTTAACTCCTCCATTCTGCAGAGGTGGCCAGCTTAGGCACAGACAGGTGAAATCATGCGAGACACCGAGTCCTGAGAGGGGCTCTCATTATGAAATTACAGGGTTTTTCTCTCAGATGAGTATTAAACAGAGCAATGCAGACCTCACACAGTATTTGTTTATTATAGCTAACAGGGAACGAATATCAGAGACTTTTAAAGTAGGAATAGCAACGAACTTCCAGCGAAATTAAAAATGTAAATGGAGTTCTGATATCAGTTTCAGATTCCTTCCCCCCACCTCACTTCCTGAAAATTAGTGTATAAGCCTCTGCCCCCAGATTTCCAAGATAGCTTCCTGCAATACGACTGGAGGCATATGCCATCAGCACCTGAATATTACTTTGTTGTTAGGGACCAGCCATATGTTTCCTATTTAAAAAAATTACTTTATATCACAGGAAGCCACTTTTTCTAGCAACAATAGCGGAGGTTCTTGTAACCGTTTCACCCATAGAGGGGAAAAATAATGACTAACAACCAACTATAGCAGCTTTATCAAAGTCACAAGTGTAACCCGTTTTCTGAGTCTTCATATTCAACAAATCTTATGTTCTGATTAATTTATTCAGTGAAATGGTGCTGTTGCAACAGCAGCCAGGGGAAATTAAAAGACTTCAGGATATGAACAACATGTTGGAATAGCGTCAGCTTCCTCAGTCACCGTGCCTCCTGCCTCAAACTAAAACTCAGCTTTACATAAGGGTATAAAACTTTAAATCTGACAGAACATTTGGCTCTCTGACAAGGGGACACCTCTCCATCGTGAAAACTGAGACCCAGTCACTTGACATAGAATTTCCAAAATCCTATTAAAGATAGTTTCTGATATTACACACAACCGTAACGTGGAGTGTCTGGAATGGAAGGCAGATGGGAGTTTGCCAAAATTGTATTACCTTTTTCATTTGAAAAGGAAACTTTCTTTCAAACACCATTATTTGCAATGACAGTGATTTTCCTCCTGAAAAACATCCTGAGTACATTTCAATTCGATAGACCGCTGCATCACTCCACGCCTGAAATGGGAGGTGGGGGAGCATCGTGGGAGAGGGAGCAAAGTGTCTCCCGTACAAAGAGGGACCAAGAAGCATTGCAATTACAGTTCATAAGACACCATGATGTCTTATTTCTGGAACTTAAATCATTTGGGTTTTCAACTACAATATTTAGTGTTTGATTTCTAGCAAGAACAAAAAAACCCCAATTTTTCTTCCTCAGTAGCTCTTCTGGAAAAGCTCCACATCCCATTCCTCCTTTGCCAGCTGGCCAAGCGTTCAGAAACATGGCACTAGGCAGCAGTTGCTTGTGGGTATTTATTTCCCTTAGATATTGAGGTAGGCATTTGACGCGCCTCTTGACAGAAATTGAAGGTGTAAAAAGTTTTAAGAAAAAAGTGACAACGACAAGGAAAGCTTTCCAAAGATGGAAGGTTCAATATTTCAGTATTTTCAAGGTATGCTGATGGTGGCAGATACATCTTCCATCTACTTTACGAGAAGAAAGGTATCTGAGTCTCAAACTGCTTTGCGAGAAACAACTTTATTTCACTTTTCACTCAATTACAGCTGGGATTTTTCAATCGCCAATGTCAGAAAATTTCCAGTCAGACGCAGCAGAGTGCTAAAGCTGGTTCGTCATCAAATTTAGGTTGTCACAACATGTATTTGAATTTGAGTTGAAATTCTCATGATATTTTTGGGAAAATTAAAATATATGACAAACTCTGCCTTGCTCTGAATATAAGCATTTTAGGTTTTATACCCCAATCTAAATTTCCCCCTGAGGAGTAAAGTACTGCTCAGCGTGTAAAACTCTGGCACGCACAGTCTATCCTGGTCTTGCCGCACTGCAATTCATATGGTCCCTCTGAAATGCCCACAAGTTCAGAGTCAGACTCAAGATACCCTTTCCCTCAGAGCTTTAGCTGAGCTTCTCTCAAGATATTTTGATGTTTCCAGTCCTAGATGAAACCACACAACTCCCAAATGTGTAAAAATTAGCAAACAAATACTTAGGGTTAAAAAAAAAAAAGAAATATCATTATTTTTCTGCCAAGTAGATATTTTGGACAAAGATTCTGGTCGGCTGCGGGTGTGTGCAAAGCGGTTCAAACTGCCATCTGCATTAGAGACAGTAATGGGATGTGATGGGAGCGCAGACACAACACGGCGAAGGCAGCTCTCCCTCGCTCGCCCTATTGTCTTTCAGGCTCTGGGAGCTCTGCCTGCATCTGGCAGAAAAGTTGATCAACTTGGGGTAGCTAATCAGGCTGCTGCAATTTCCGGCCCTTTCTTTCCCAGATTCCTCAGATCAAAGTTCAAGTCCCAGAATTATTATTCCCCGAATGCTTAATGAGCTCCAACCGAGGGACACCAAAGGCAAAGCTAAAACATTGACCGTGCACTTCATTGAGTTTGGCCAATGTGGCTAAAAACAAGAGGGCGGGATCCATAGCATGCAAAATCACAATATACAGATTTGTATTTTAATCCAATTAAGATTCCTATGCACGAGCAGGGACAGCAAAGGGCTTCAGTCACTTTGTAAAGAGACGTCTGCTTTCCTCATTGCTTTCCCCATATTAAAATTTTGCAAAGGTGGAATTGGCCTCGTCGTCAATCATTTCTAAAGAACTCTCTTTTGGGAGAATAGCAGAGCCCCACAAGCACAAAAGCTTCCTTGAAGACTAAAGTTCAGGATGTTGAAATGCAAAAGTCAGATTTTGCCAGGAGGCACGATTTCTGAAGCCAGATGATTCCACCTCAGATTAAGTTATTGAAGATCTTTGCATGCAGAAACATTTCTTTGTTCTGGCAAACACTCCCCGAGTTTTCTATTCACAAACGTGACCCCTAGGAAAGCCAGCGAAGATTCTTTCACGTTATCAGGTCAGAATGTTCAGGGCCCAATTATTTTAATAGTTATTTAAAAAAAAAAAAAACGACAATGGTTCAGTACACCAGTGAGAATAGTATTCAGGGACTTAACAAGTCACTCACTCTAACATCTGGCATGTTCTTTCGAGAAGACTAAACACATGGAGAGTCTTGCTGCAAAAGTCAATGGAAAGGAATGATAATTGCTCATTAGAATGCCTCCTCCACAGGTTATTTTTAACTTCCTCTACTCTTTCTAATCATGGTGCATGCATCAGATGATACTGAAAAAGGTCAGTGCATAGGTTTCTCCTCTCCAAAAAACACACTTATAACAAAGCCTTTTCATGAAGCTGAAGATTCACATGCTACACCGATGGCACCTGTTTTGTTTTTAGACTACAAGCAGGGGCCCAAACAAAATACTCCCAAAGCTCCATGCCTTCAGCCAGCAATCCAGATTGCAAAGGCAAAGACATTGACTATAAAAATCAAGAGCTTTATTTTAACCTATGATGAAGATTTTTCCCTGTCCCTCAGCTTTAAGAGTGCTGTGCATGGGAAGAATCCGAGATGCCCAAATGCAAAGGCAATAGAAGACATAAGGCATGGAGAACAAGGACAGAGTCCTAATAGCAGGAGACTGGCGTCAACAAAGCAGTAAAACAGAAGCCACCAAGTGTCAGATGAAGCAAAACAGCTATTCATCTACTTTTGAAGGAAGAAAAATTCTTGCTGAATTTCCACAGTGTATTTCACCTCATGTTTTCAAAACTGGGGGCTGCAGGTTCTTGGCATTCTTAAAGCCAGTGTTACCAGAGCATACCCACGAGTATGCAGAAAAGAGACAGCAAACTGGTCAGGTTTGCACCCTGTTCTTGAAAGGATGGACTGTATTAGCCTAGCTTGGCAGGGATGCCTTTATATTCCTAGCTGCGTCTCCTCTGCCTTTCAGCCAGCGCAATGCAAAGACATCTCAGCTCAGCCCTGTCTAAATGAGTTCAGATCTTTTCGCTGAACCCATCACCATAGCATCTGAGCCTTTGTAAGTGACACAAAAACTATTTGCATGGGTCACCCCACTTCCTCTCAACCTAGTTACATAAAACTTTTTTTTTTTTTTTAATGGGGGTTCAGTAGAGCATTAGGAAAAAGGGGAGATTCTTTGTGGTGTAACATCAAAGACTGCACACAAGGAATCTTGTTCTGAAGCCTCTCACCAGGAAAAGCCAAACGAATGAAAAGCTCACATCAGACAGTTAGAAGACAGCAAAGGCAACGGACCTAGAGGCACAAGGAAAGCTTAAATCCAACCGTTTATGGCCAAGACTCAGGAGGCTGTGTCCTTGTTTAAGGCTTTTAAAACAGCAAAAAGCTGTTTGAAGAGGAAGAAGGACATGCTCATAATGGGCTGTAATTTGTTTGTTTATCTGTCTGTTTTTAATGAAGGAACCACAGAGCCTACTGGACAATATTTGAGTTTCACTTCTGTCATTGCCCCAGTCATTCTCTAAAAGCACTGCGACCACATCAAATAGCTGCCAGAGCTCCCTAGGAATGGGCCTTAAAACATGTTTCAGAGCACTGAGCCCTGGGGGAAGGCAGTGGCTGGACGCTCCTGGAATGCAAATCTTCTTTCAGCAACCAGACACGACCCTGACAGTAGCCGTGCAAGCATCCCTTGTGCCTCCTGCACCAACCTGCCCCCGGACCACCCTGGAAGGATAAATTGCAGGCAGAGGAATTGAGATTCAGGCATAGAGGGCTTTTCAGCCTTGATAACTGGAGCGAAGCTGCCAACAAGCAGGCCACCTGCGCAGCAGCCGCGTACGCCGGGATGTTGGACACCCTCCTCTCCAGCTGGCCCACGTCTGCCAAACCGCTTCACCTCCACCAAACAGCTGTCTGCGGCTGCAAGGAAATACTTGGGCCAAAAACAAGGCAACGATTTGGAGGTGAAAGTCTGCAGCTCCCTGGGCCAGTTCAGACCTGAGCCATCTAGCGTCTGTTCCCAGCCCCCTGCCTCCGCAAAGGCGTGAAATCCGGCCCGCGCTCATTTTGCAGCTTTCCTTTCACACTCGTGACAAATCCCTCTTCCTTCCAGGAACACACTCCTCACTAGCACCGGGTTTGGCTGAACACAGAAGTAAACCAGGGTGGCAAACTACCCAGAAGTGCCCAAGACGAATGAACCCTCCCTTCTGGGTCAAGTTTTCCTCCAAGGCCACGCTGCCTTTTTTGCAGCCATATCCACAGTGCAACACTGACCTCCTGTGGCTGCTGCTCCTCAGACACGACCCAGAGCACCGAGCTCTTCCCTTCTCCTCCAGGCAGCTGATTATTTAGACTATCTGGGCAAAAGGGGCTGAAAAACCCCTTCTGTGCACACCCTTCTACTTGTGTTGTCTTCCATGTGTCTATCGCTACAGAGAGGATGAAGGAAAGCTTGCCTTTACTCAACTCCCAGCACCAGTCCCAAAAGAAAACCTACCTTTAGGAGATAAAACTAGTTCCCGACAGAGGGACAGAGACATGTATTTCTACAAAATCAGGCTTGCACCGTTCAGGGCCCTTGTGAAGTCATCTACAAACAGATGAATTCCACCCATAGTTCAGTGGCAATGTTAAAGCGATTTCTGTTTTTTCTCATGGCTGCCTAAACTGAAACAGAAATGGCACCTTGCCTGTGTCAGAAGGGGTCTCAAAGAAGCCAGCGTACAGTCATTCCCATAGATGCTGCTCATCTGAGCAACAGAGTGGGAAGGCAGCTTGTTCGGGTTTTTATGGTTGTCACAGCTACCAGGTGTTGGAACAACTTCCATAGTGTGTTTTCTCTTCCCGCAAGCTTATGCTCTTTCACCACAGGCAATATGAAAATCCCTTCTGGGAGACAAATGCAGATTGTCCATGAGTTTCCACCTGAGAAATCATGCTGACCTGCCGTACAGCTCAGAGCTGACAGAAGCAAGGAATCCCACAGCAAATTCAAGTGCTTTTAAAAGGTCACCATGGTAAAGACTTTCAAAATCTAAGTCCTACTCAAAAAATGTCTGGCCTGCATTCATGGCATTACCATGGTTTCGCAAGCAAGCTTGTTCCTGAAGAGCTCTGTTTTCTGGCTGGCACCACCACAGAGCGTGTTGGGAGTGGGGAGAGCCGCTCGGCAGCAGACTAATATCTCTGTACGACAGTCCCAAGACTCATGCTTCAATTCTCCAAGAGCCCAAGATGAAGACGGCTCTGGGATCACCTTGTAGGAGGAAGATGACAGCAGATCCCCCAGGGAATTTCTCCGTTCAGGACTGTGGTAAGCCTGGCTACACAACTGAGCCATGCACAAGCAGGCGATGCTGGCCTCGGCCACGCTCTCGGATACCCTCTGGGATGCTCCACAGCACCCAGCCCTGTACCACCTGACTCCCATGCTCAGAGGAGCCACGCACATGTTCCCAGGCACCACAGTTTGGCTATCCACAGAGCGTACCATCTCCAGATATCTCCAGACACCTTTTGTTGTTGCTGTTCCTGCCTTGTTTCAAATATTTTAGGATCCTCTTTAAAACAGCCTGGCATTAGAAGACTTTTACACCAAACAGCAGCAACACAGCACTCAAAGACAAACAGCTGCCTCCTAGATGCAATGGGAAATCAGCAGGGACTGCTGAGTCTCATAGAGCGAAATTATACCTGTTGGGTTGCTCTGAGTGACCCCAAAACCTGAAGGTCCTGCAGATATGGCTTGGAAGCTGTACAGAGGGCACGCTCAGCTGATAGCGGTAACGTGCCATAGTGAAAGGACACTTTCTCTGCCGTGCCAGCAGAAAGCGAGAGGGAACCAAGACCTGCTGCCTTTGCCAGAAGATGTTAATCAGTTGGGTTTTGCCCCCGTGCAGAGCAGTGGCTCCTGCTGAGCTGAGAATTATAAACCTACATTTTCACTCCCACCTGCCCCCAGCCTGCCCCTCGTTTTGAACATTGGGTTGTAAATGATGCATAACCCTTCTGGGCCTTCTGCCTGGGCACAGAAACTTTCCCATATCAAGGGAATTAAAAACTAGGTTAAACATACTTGTCACTTCAGTAAGTTCCTTAAAGCAGATGCAAAAGACTTTTTTTGGTCACTTCTCATTAGAGTTTTGTGACAAGATTCCCCACAAAGGCTGGAGGTGTTAGATCACAGCTGAAACACAGCAGAGAGGGGCTTGTGGTGGCCCAGCCAGACAGCCACCTCCATGTGTTTAACAGGCTCGTTCTCCAACAGCTACCGGCCCTTCCAGAATTCATCAGGGTAAAGCCATAAAAGTCACGTAAGAGATTAAACTGACAGTATACCTGCATGCACACATTCATTGCCCTGAATGCCTGATCCTTAACGGAGCATATTGTAGCTCTATCACCCGCAAGGAAGGCTGGATGGCAATACCGATGTTCAGATATGAAGCATCCCAAAGTACAAAAGATCAGGTTAACACATGGGGCATCTTCTCTGCCAGCTCCACATTATTTAAAGACAAGGGAGAAACATTCAGAAGATCCTTTTTTAAAGCCCTGTTCTCAACACATGGTATACATGTCATCGATACACAATTAACTGCATGTGTGCAATGACGGAGACACTGGCAGAAGAAATGTACGTCTAAAGGAAAAGAAAAGCAGAAAGACATGCCGTGACATGTTATCATTAGGGAGTCATAATTTCCTTCCTGTAGTCATACAACAGCTGTCACTAACATCTTGAACACAGACCATGTATTAGAATACCATAGCAAATGCCTTTTCAGGCAAAAGAAAGCGAGGGCATGTTAACTGGGTGAACAGCAGGAAGAATATTTTGACAGCTTGAACGCATTAACCTCCCCGTAGAACGCCCACAACCTTTGCTAGAACTTGACTTGGTAGATACCTTCCACGTGCTGGGCGAGGAGCGAGGGACTCTAGCAGCTCTGTTGCAGGAACACCCAGAGGCCTCAGCTGTCCACGGGCCCCTTTTGGTAGGCAGGGGAGATGCATTTGCCCATAGTCACCTCTGGGGTACGTTTCTCCATCTCCACCCTCCCCGCTTTGCACTTTTAGCTTGGATTCAGAAGGGCCAAAGCGGATGTCTGAAACAGCATGAGTGTCCTATCTTGTAGACAGAGGGAATGATAGCACAGGTTGACCGTACGCATGAGAATATATTCTCTAGCCTTGTCTTCAGGAGGAAGGAAGGCCTTTTCTTACCTTCTAGCTACGACTGTTAACCAACATAAGAGGTCCCACCAAAGATGCTATAGTTGCCGTTTTGAAACAGAAGTAATTCAACCTAAGTAACTAGATTTCTCATGGTTTCTGCCTCGATCTTGTAACTCCTAAGCAAGCTACACACCATCTTCACTAGGAATCCGCCTTCTCTTAGCAATAATATGTCAGCCAATGCATTTTAAGAACACATCTTCCTCACGTGGATGAGGTCCTCAAAGATTACCGCGATAGGACCATGTTCAGGCACCTTGAATGTTTGCCATACTTAGTTTATCTAAGGCAGACTGATTATTAAAGCTTTCTGTGCAGCTTTTCCAGGAGCGGTAGTTCTCATTACAAGGCAGGCTGCAACAACTCATCAATCTTGGGCAAAAGATAATTAATCGGCACCCAGAGCCATTTTTGCAAATACAAAGCCCGGCTGAAACAAACCAAAATAAGAGAAGGAAAAAAAAAAAACAAACCAAACATGACAGAGCTGTTGGCACTTGCCAACTCCTCTTGATTAAACTTATTTTCACCTCCAGGTGCATACACAGGATGAGTTTTGTTAATTAAACCTGCCAGTCAACTCATTATGCATTCAATTAAAAAAGCCTGATGCCTTGATTTTATGCAGCTGGCGGGCTGCACGGTGACAGGCCGTGTTGTTATAGTGCATAAGTTCTAATGGGGAAGAGAGAAGAGACGCTCCAAAATATGGTTAAGTGCGATATTTGCTAATTGGACATCCTCTTGGTGTTTTGTCTTTTTTTTTTCTTTTTTTGAGGCTATAACGGATGGGGTTGTTTATCAGACATACAGCCTGGCTGTGTAAAGTGAAAGTCGAGGCAGAGAGTGGAAAAACATGTTCATCTCATTTGGAAACCCATCCAGATGCTCAGAATATTCATGATAGACTCTGGCAAGGTTAAGAGATGAGGAGAGTGGCACCTAGATGCCATGGTGATGAATGCTATGTGAATAGATTAGAAGCCCTGAAGCTTCTATAAAATTGTGGGGTTTTAATTTAGATGAAAGATAGCCTTTATTCTTAAGGCATCACACTGAGAGTCGGCAGATCTGGATGCAGGCCCTGGCTCTGCTACAAACTCCTTGCATGACCTTGAATAAATCCCAGAGGTCCACGCTTTAAAGGTATCTACAGTTTTATCTTTCAAATGGCAACCCTTAGCCACCTCTGTGTTCCTCATCTATCCACCAGTAACTGAAGGCTATTGCTTCTGCTGTGCCTACCACTCTCTGAGCTATTTATATTCAACTTCCTAAGAACAGACAGTATGTCTTGTTATACTCTGCAAGAAAACCTGTTACAATGGATCTCCAATCTCAGATGACAGACAGAATGAAAACCTCTAACATTTGTGACAAAAGAAATTTGTGGTTGCATTCAACAGTTTTACAGTTACCTCACGCTGACATTTCTAAGTCTGCTACCTGCTGGCCACAAATATGAGAAATGACCTACAAGGGAGGTGACCCATCTGTTGTGCTCTGAGGCAGAGAATTAATTTCCTTTCCACTGTTTCTGTTGTTTTCTTCAAGTTTACAGGCTTTCGATATAGCTGCTTGTACAGACGAGAGGTATACTCCAGTACTATGTTAATGTGTTAATGACATCTCTCCATCTCAGACCATGCTCCAGTTCTTGTGATAATGTGGGAGCTTTATTTAATGCATATACCATCAATGGAAAGACCTTAGGACACTCGCAATAGCACTGATTTCCTCCTTTTTTTTTTTTTTTTTCTGCAGTGCTTTATGATTGCGACTTTTCACATCTTTACTGAAGCTCTTCAGTTTGTTACTGGATATTTTGAGATGGATGAGGAATGAACCAGATGTTCTGTGGAGCCCTCTAAACTACACCTCTGTCCTAGAGTTGACTGTAAGTGTGAGGAACTGAACTTTGACCAAGGAGATCCCTTGAGTCTGGTATGTTTTATTAGACCATGAAACAAAGAGAGTGTTGTTATTATTATTGTAACCTTCTTTGCTATCTGGTTTCATGCCCCCTGCAACTGCTGGAAGCAGTGGCCCAGATTCACAAGGATGTCTAAGGACCAAAAAGATACACCAAATATTTGGTAAATCCCAACAGATATCTCTAGTGACCTGAATCCCATTGTCCACCAACACATAAGAATTGGTCCAAATCCAGAATGACTCTTCCAGACCCCAGCTAAATGCAAATCAACAGTCAAACCTCTTTTCCCTTGCTGGATTTTCTTTTTTTCTGTTAGCAGCTGTGTCCCTATCATCAAAACTAGCAAGGCAATTAGAGGTTGGCAGTAGCTATCGCAGCTGGTCTGAATTTTTATTACAACTTTCATTGAGAAATACTACTTTGTCAGAACAAAAAAAAGTTGTGAAGGATGTTGAGTCGGATATTCTCTGTTGGGACCAAACCACAGGACGGATCATAGTCTCGGGGAAACACTGACCCCCATCCAGCCAAATATCCTTGGGATCGAGTCTATTATTTGGAAAATGCCATCCTTAGCTTCAGATCTGCTTTCTGACTCAGACTTGGACTGGAGCCTTCCACATCCCAGGTGAGAACCTGGCCCACTGGGCCAGCAGCTGCTCTGTTCAAGGAGTCTCATTTCCCGATGAAAGTTTTCTAAAAATCACAGCTTAGCCTCACATCTGGATGGAAGAAAGTGATAAAAACTCAGGCTTTTTTAAGCAACCTGTCATTCTTGAATTCCAGCCAACCACAGACGTTTATCACCTTTTCCAGTAGATGATGGCTTGCAATTCCACCCACGTGTGAACAGTTTATTAACACATCCTAACACACAGAGACCAGCAGCTACTGCTCAACAGTCCTAAGACAGGACAAAATTTTCTGCGCCTCCCCAAAATTCCAGGAAAATAGTTAGGTTTGCATGGAAGATATCCCACCAAAGAGTTGTGGTTGTTTCATCTGAAGGCAGCCCAGATCAGATGCTGCATCTGGTTCTCCCAAGAGACACCATGCAGGCAGGCACGTGTGTGCATTGGTGTGTACAGGGAGGGGAGGCTATGCACATAAGATCAATAGCCCATCTAGTCCAAGTATCCTGCATGACCATGGTACTAGGGAAGAATGCAGGAACAGGACATGTACAGAAAGATCCTCCCATGCTCCGTCTTTCCAGCCTTGGACACAGGCACTTTAGGGATTTTCTCAGACAGATGTTACACCAGGTTAAAAGTAAACTTGCCACCTCAAAGGGAATTCAAAGTGAATATAAAATAGAAATAACCAATAGTCCAAGAGAAGTTGGAAAGCCTTTTTCCGTCCCATCAGTGTAATTGCTGCTGTCCTCTGTTCACACTCATTTGCAAGGATAAAATAGAAAATTACCAGTCTACAAGTAATTGCTTTCTTCCCCTGACCTAGAAAATAATAATAGTTTGCATTTCTATAGCTCCTTCCATCCAGAGATCTCAAAGCACTTTGTAATCACTTATTTATGATTGCTCTCAGACCCTGCAGGGTAGGTAACCACAGTACAAAGTACGGTTACTTTGTACATGCCTGGAGATGTACAGAAAACACGCAGCACGGTCACAAATAAGCATATAGGAAATCTGACAGAGTCCCTCTCACAAGCAATAAACTATATTCCCAGTCAAAAGGAAACAGCCCCATTGGCCTTTGCTCGGCTGCTAACAGCACAACGGGAGGTGCATGTACCCCCTCCAGGCTGGAGCAGCTCAGCGCACGGTCCGAGCTCCAGCATCCATGAGAAGTTTTGCACGGCTGCTCCTCAGGTCCTTGTAAAACACAACAGGTCTCTCTGTGCTGCTCCTCCCTCTTTCCATCCTGATCTTGCTCTCCACTCTATGGACTAGAAAGCTGGGTGCTATGCAAGTTTTATGTCACCTTTGCAATGAGTGGGGACACTCTGGGTATATGTTCAGCATGTCTTCCCAATAATCAGCCTTTGGGCAACTGAAAATTGAGCACAGGATCTGAGAAGGGGAAGGCAGGATGTGTCCAGGGTCTGTGTATAAATTCGTCTCACCCCCTAAAGACCTAACATTGTTATTTCGGTTCCCTATTCCTTTAGGCAACAATTGAAAATACTACCCTTAGCACAGGTCACTGTCAGCAAATTACTGCTTTCTAAAGGTGGGGAGGCAGTGACTTGAGCAGCAAGGAAAGATTAACCGAACCAGAACGAATTCAGAGTTACTGCACTTTATAATGGTAAGTCCTCATTCCTCTAGCTCTTTCCTACTTGAAACACTTTTATTACCTTTATGGTGTATAGTGTCCAATACTTAACCAGATTACAAGTATGCCTGAAAGCAGGCTATCTGTTTTAGCATATTAGAGTAAATGAAATAATAATTGTTCCCTTACCACTCTGACTTTTTATCCAAGAACTGTAATAATATTTTACATGTATTAAATTAAGACTCAATCTCTATAAGGTAGGAAATATTCCCACTTGGTGGAATCAAGAGACAAAGAGACGGCCACTGTACATAATACTACAGCCCCTAAGCACTCTGCTGGGTAGGAAATATGCCCGATTTGCAAGTGTTACTGAGTCATTAGCGGAGCAGAGACGCTTTGGGAAGCACACAACTGAACTAGGAGCTTCAGCTCCGTTTTCAGAAGCGTCTCGAGACCTTGCAGTTCATGTCACTTCCTAGTGATAGTGGGGTCCTTAACGTGCTTTTGGAAGCGAAGCTGTACTCCTAACCCGCAGCCACTACCCTCAACCCTTGCACCACACTGACTGTGTGGTTTCTTCCATCCAAAATCCTCTACAAATCCTCAAGCCAGATGGCCCTTTAGTACAAACTGACCTCTTTGGCCCAGCAGCTAAACGTGTTAACAAAATTTCTTGCAAGAAATACCCTTCTCTCTACTGAGGTCTGAAAATGATTTCTGCCTCCTGGCAGATGGCAGAGCTGCCATACAATTCACATCTTGGCACCGCTACAGGCTGGCCCTGCCGGGGGGTTTCTGGAGCGCAGGACCATTATGAGATTCACAGAGAAGTTTGGAGGGGGTCAGCGATCCACAGGACGATGGGGAGGAGCCTTCAGGTCTTGGATGTCAGTTCCATAATGGTATTGCAAAATACCAAACGACGTTGAGGTCAGATAGGCTATTTCAGACATTAAGCACACTTAACGGCATCCCCAAGAAAGCAAGGTTAATTTTGTGCCAGCATTTTAATACTTTACCCTGGATCCAAGTGAATTTGCTTAACAATTTTAAAAACTATTTTATCCTTATTTATTCTCATAAATGCCAAGAATAGCCTCACCGCACACTGAAGAGTCCCCTTGCACCATTTAAAACTGCAACATGAATAAGCCCTTAGCATTAGCTTTTTAAAGGAGGGATTTCTTCACGTAAGAAATAGCTATTCTGGAAAAGGAATGAGGAAGGGGAAAGAACTCCCCGACCCATCAGACGAGGGAGAACATCATGCAGCGCTGATACAAAAACCAGGCTACAAAAGCATCAGCCCAGGAACAGCTACTGAGTTGCCTCCGGTGGACGTGACCGACTTGTCCTCTCCCCTTTCTGTCCCTCACTAGGGTCTCCTGGGACTTACTGGCTCCTCCTCAACAGGCCACGTGCTCGCAGTAAGTAAACAGGACGGTCACGTCACGCGTGACCTCTGCCAAGGCCAAGGCAGCACCAGAGCTCAGCTGCACTTTTGTCGCAGTTGGGCAGAGGTCAGTGACACGGAAAGGCGCACACGCACACCGCTCAGTCAAACACTCTCTTGGCCAAAAAACAGGGGTCTGGGCTTCATGGTCCCCATTCTCCTCTTCCCTGCAAGCAGGAGGGCAGGGAAAGACCCATAAAACGCTTTCCATGTCTACAGTAAGTCCCTGTTTTCCCCACCTTGGCTTGCCTTTCACTCTGAGGCACAGGAAACCCTTGGTTCCTCAACAGCAGAACACATACAAATGTGGTACACGCCAGAGCGTCCCCACCCCGGCACGGTTACAGCCAGAGCCACCAAGCATTTGTCATTTGAACATTCTTGGTCAAAAAATCCACTCGAGAGAACCCTTCCTCTGAAATGTGTTGGGCTTCAGAGGAACACGGTTTATATTCTCTAAGTGTCCTTTTGTTTTGTTCTTTCCCAGTTCTGAATACCCATCCTTTCAAGCCCATACCCTCACCTAGATAATCTTGATGTTTTCCAAGCTGTTCTTTTTGTAATCTCATGCTGCCAAAAAATGTGCCCCATTCACTCACCACCTCCTTGCAATAACTAATGCCTGAGCTATTTCTCTGTGTGAGAACTCACTCTCTCTGTGTATTTAACATGCACAAGCATTGCTCAAACAGCCAGAAGGCAAAACTAAAATCGAGGACTGAGAGCTGCATTAGGTAAATTGAATGCTGGAATTAAAATACAACAAACTCCAGGCTCAATACATAGTGTACCCACTAGATGGGGCAAAAAGCTATATTCTGTTTTAAAAAAAAAAACAAACCTCCAGGTGCTCCTTTCACTACGGTTTCACCTGGCCCATGCGACTAGGGAGAAAGAGCTCTGGGTGCTAAACTGCTTTTTTCACTTCTAAAACTGCTCCAGGCTGGAGCAGCCCAGCGCCTTGGCTGTGCTCGCCTATTCCCCACGTATACACTGACCTGCCAGGCCTGAATTACTGCAGCCAGGAATTAAATAACCCAGCCAAACCTGGCCTCCACGTCAAAGCTGCCACTTAGGAAAGGGATGCTCTGGTGAGGCTGATGTGCAGGGGCTCCTTCGCACCGCCGTGACGTTGCAGAGGAAGGAAGGAAGGACGGACGTGATCCTTTGAAGAAGTCTACATCCACGACACAGCTCAGCGTGGTGTAAGGGCCATGAACCCCACGCAAACCCTCAGCTCCGAAGAAGCTGAAAGCAGCTAGAGGAAACGAAAAGACCTTAACTCTTCCCCTGCCAAAAATTTCCCTCCTGCACAAACATTTTACATAGCTTAATGCGCCAAACCATTTGCTGAGCTTGGACCGTTGCCTTCATTTTAAGGCCCTGCTGCTTCGGTCATACGAAAGCCTTTTGTCTAGACAGTGTTGGTGTTAGGAAGTGGTTTTAGGCTGGGCTCTGCACCCAGCTGCACTGCGTATGGAGGAACTCTGTTCACCCACTGTGGAATTAGTCCAGCTTCAAACTGACGACCCTGTGGGGGGATCAGGACATCTGCTTCACAAGCAATTGCTCTGGAAGCTGCATTCCTCCTCCTTCAGCATCACAACTATGTCCAGTATTTGCCTGTCACAGGATGAGCATGATATTCTAGTCTGAGCAATTTCGGGTACAAAATAGGAACAAATTACATATAGTCGCTAGTACTGCACTAAAAAGCCACAAAGTGAGCAACCTCCTCCAGTTTTTATGCTTCTAGGACGCAGGAATTCACACACAGCAGTGTTAGCAAACAACGCATAGACTTGGTGAGGCCATGAACAGAGAGCACGGAATCCTGATCCAAAGCCTATTAGAAATGAGTAAGAATTATGGGGAAGCTTCCACTGATCTCTCTGGGCCATCCAGAAAGAAACTCAAGGTTGCTGACACACTGGGAGGGTCCTTTCTCAAACCCTTCCTGGAAAACCCTTGGAGGATGAAGTTCAGGTATCAGGTAGGTCTTGCAGGCTGAAATCCCATTACCAATTGCACCATAATTCCAAACCCCACCGTCCCAAACCAGTAGCTTTTTCAGCACCTAGAAACCAAGGCTTCACAGGCACACGCGTCCCGTATCTCTCCTCCTAGCAATTCCTGCAACAACCGGAGTGGGCGTTAGACCCCAGTCTGTACATAACAAAATAAGGTCAGTATTTGCTACAACCACACACTACAAATGAGCTTTCTAATCACCACAGTCTCCTCTTCAACTGAAAGGCCATCAACCCACACCCAGAGTTACCAGCTGATTAATGGAATTTTCCCACCTCAAAAGGCTTCTTTTCTTCTTTATGCTTTAATGACACCACGTCACAAGAAATGAAATAAAACTTTGGCGAAGCTCCACGAACAAAACCAAACAAGACCTCAGCTTGAGTTACTGTGAACTTCCACTCTCTGAAGCCAGGAAGATCTGCTTCACCAAAACAGTTGCTGTGTCCCTGTAGGTCCTTTTATAGCACAGCTCTGGTCTCTGCTGGGTGCCTGATTGCCCATTTCTTGTTATACTGAACACCTGTGCAAAACCTGGCACAGAAGTTAACTTTTTGCTTCATTCGACTCGCTTCATGCCTTCACCCCCTCCTGCAGTGATTCATCGCTTCCAACAGACTTCTTGAAAACCACCCATTCGCACAGAAAAGCCTGATTCAGCACCCAAAATGGAACCAGTCCACTCACTGTAATCCTGTACGTCTCACTATCGAAATGCAGCTGCGCCCGGGTCAGCAGACACTAACGTTTTAACGAGGGTAAGTTTAAGGCAGGGAATAAGAAATCTTCAGCCCAAACTGAGTGGGACTGACGAACAGGCTGAACGCTAACTCCCAGACTGAACGAGAGCGTGTATGAATGAACGGAGCCAGTTAATTTAGTTTGCCTTGCCTGTGGCTCAGCCTGCCTTGGGTTTCTTATTTCTATGCTGAAAGCTCTCATGCACCTCCAAGGATGGCAATTCATCGCTAACAAGCCGCAATCCTTTCTCCACCACTACCAAAGCACCTTGCAGTACTCTGAGAGGCAGCATGTGGCTCACGATCCCATTCCAGCTAAATATACTAATGCAGTCCCATTAAAGGTCTCACGTCATGTCTGAAAACCTCATCTTCAATCACACACTTGGCCTGCAGATACTGTACCTCAATTCATTTTTTTTCCCCTCCTTGTTTTGTAATAAATAATTGCCAGGCTTTCAAGGAGGAGGATAAATGGAAACAAGTCATTTGAGGCCTGCATTAAAATCAAGTGCTCTCATCTCTCTTTACCTGACCTGCTGGAAACTTCCTCTTCGGCCCTGCTCCAAATCAATAGCTGAGAGCAGCACGGTGCACGCTAAATAGCATCAAGCAAACCTACTTTGTATGGGAAGAACAGAAAGAAAGCCCATACTTAAATGCCCTAGGGGAACTTTTGCGGAACAGGTAACTGCATCGCACCACAGAGCCAGATAAATTTCAGCAGAGCAACCCCCAGTCTTTTGAAGACACGACTGGAAAATATTTCTACGCAATATTCAGTGTCAGAAGTCCCTTTCAGCATCGATAAGTAAGGGAAGCTGATCCCAATTCATATGTCTGCCTTCCTTATGGTGTCAAATCCAGAGCTAAGGGAGTAAGACAAGCATCTGTCTGTATATACTATAAGGACGCCTGATCTTGCGCGCCCCATCTGCTGTAAAACTACGCGTTTGGATTTGTTGGGGGTTTTTGATTTGTCAAAAAAAGTATCCAAATATTGTGCAGAATGCAGTGAAATCTTTCAGAAATAAAGCAGAATTTCCATATACGCCATGGTAGCTGCCCCCTTTGAAATACCTCTGTGGGAGTACTGGTGGTCTGAGACTTTAACCTCTGGCAAATAGCTCAGAAACAGCAAAACCAGGAAAAAAGACACTATTAGTCACACTGTAATTAAGCAGCTCCAACCTCCGTATTCATGCTGGTGAGAAATAATTTACTGGAGTCACTGTATTTCTGGGGTTTTCACTACTACATGATTTTTCTTTAAAGCAAAAATTAGAAAAATGTGCTGGAACACAACTGCCGATAGAAAACCTCATCGCTTCACCTCTTGCCTAAAAAAAGGCAGGGTATGCAATCATACTTCAGACTTAATAGCTCTGGGACCGATTTTGCCGTTGTTTACAGGCTGGTTTAAACTCCATGGACTGGAGTGTGAAAGGACAGGCAGGACCTTGCCCTCTTGGGAGAAATCAGCGTTCGGCTTTTCACGGCATCATTTACATGGACTTTTCTTTCATAAAAACGTCAAAATGTCACTGAGGTATGAGGTATGCAAACTGGTCAGAATTATCTCATGCTATATTCAGTGCACAAAAACAGGGCTCCTACCTCAGGAAAAAAATGGGGAATTATTCAGTTATTCCAGCAACTCTTAGGAAAGAAGAAAATCAAGGAAGGGTAAGCAAAAGCCGCTCACCGTTCAACAGGATTCGGGGGACACTGGTGAGGAGTGCGAGGCTCTCTGCGTGCCTTGCAAGCACACAGCTCTGCAGGCAGAGGGGAAATACAGTATTATCAGCAAACACAAGAGGGAAGTGCAGCACCAAAATCCAGCCTGTTGCGGGGAAAGAGCAACAGGCTTTCAGTTTTCAGGTTTGTGCTCACACACTGGGGCACAGTGGTACGAAAAGATGGGTCATTTCATGGTGGAGCCTTTTCCCCCGTCCCCATGTAGCGATGCCTGGACCCATGAAGAACCCCGTTTACTTCACGTGGCTTCAAGGAGGCCATTTTAGTGAACAACGTTGCATGCTCAGGCTGAGCGCAAGATGCGTTGTAGCCATAGTCTCCAACTACTTAAGCAAATACTGTCATTTAAGCCCGACGTTAAATTCGACTGGACTGCAAGTTCTATTGAAGGTACATTTGCAATTATCCATATTTTTGCTTGTCTAAATTCAACTATTTCATCTACTACTCTTTGCCAGAATGCCTCCAAAAAGACAATGTTACTGGACCCTCGAGTAGGAATCTGAATCCAGTCACTTAGGACATTGTCTTCTAGAATTTCAGAGGTTGATATGGGAAATCCTACCAGATTTCATGCGGATAGGGAGTTTTCAGACCGTACTGTGAACACAGCCACAACAATTCTCCATCTTAATGATGCCACACGATGATTCAAAAACCCTTTGTCCAGTAAAACCTTGTAATATTTGTTGTTGTTGTTGTTGTTATTTTTAAGTTGTAAAAAGAATTAATGCAGGATCCCTCTGCATTTCCAGAAAACCCAAAGGACTGTTCTCTAGGAACTCTAGCAGTTCTCCGAAGACCCCTTCTCAGAGATGAAAGTCCCTCATGCTTCATTACCACGTTGTCACTGAAATAGCACACTGGTCCAGACAGAGAAATGAAGGGACCACAGCGGATGAGCTTGCTGGGGCTGAAAGCTCCCGAGCAGCAGCATCAGTGGCTCTGGTGCGTGTTCCTCAGCAGCCCCTCAGCTCTCCTCTGCCCCAGGCTCCTGATCTGGTCGTCGAGCTCTACTGCAATCACATCTCTGTTTTTATCTCTTTCCCGTTTCTGAGCAGGTCCGTGCTTCACTAGGTGTGCAGTAAGCATCAGCCCCTGGGACTATCACCTCTATTAGGCAGCAGCTGGGAGCTCGGTTGTAATTACTCCGGGGTTGCTTTTAGCCCAGCGTAACACCAAGGATTCCTGCAGGGCCATGGGCCATTTACACAGATCCGAGTGAAATAGGAAGCCAGTTCAGAAGTAGGAAGCTCAAAGTGTTCATCCAGACTTTGTGTTCTTTAAAATGAAATGTATACAGTGAGGAAATGTTCCCCGGAGTCAAACAGAATGAGAAACAGATGGGAAATTATTTGCAAACAGGAACTCTTTTCTTTCCTTGTTTGCTTGCCTTGTTTTGTTTACCCCTCAAAATCCTAACAAGAAACACAAGTAGGGATAATACGACTGCAAGCTACTTCATACTAGCAGAGCTGGATAAACAAAACTACAAAGCACTGACAAAGCAACACATTTATTTTTATGTGATGTGTTGAGTAAGGCATCGACTCTTACCTTGGGCCCCAGTCCAGCAGACGCTGATGCATGGACTTAATTTCATTGCTGGGAGTACAATGAGGCTACGCAGAGCAGTAAAGTTAAACATATGTGTACATGTTTAGGACTGTGGCCTTAACCAGTAAATCATAATTACTCTTTTTGTGAATGACAAGAGCAAGGTTTATGCTAAGTATTATTAGGAGAGATTAGAGTTTTGACTGAGGGAACAGAGCGTATTTAATTTGCTGCATCGTTCAGTCAAAGACAGTAGCAGCTGAAATCAAAGCACCATGGAAATTTATGCTCTAAGTATGAACGTAACGTTTTAGTAAACGATTGCAAAGAGTTACACGTGGAGCCACATAGGGTGGAATGCAATTTACGGAGAAGAGCCTCTATCTTTTAGCCATTCATATAATGAAGATTTAAATATGAAATAAATTGCAGACACTTGCAGCTGAAGCAGGATGTTGGATGATGTTCATTCATATTGAAATTACATCTTTAAGTTCCTCTCAAGCTATATAAATGTCTCTATAGCGGACATACACGTACATGTAAAACAATCCTCGTCTGTAATAAAAACGTAAAGGGCTGTTTTCCAGATAAAAATCTTATCGTAAACATTAAAAATTGGTCTTTCATGCTCCTACGCATGTTTGATGACTACATTAGCAATATTTTTTCAAATTTTGTTTATCTCTACCATTCCTGCTCTATTGCTGTTTTATTATCTCTGTTTCAATGACCTTTGGGAAACTTGTTTAATCATTTTCACTTTTGCTTGTAAGCACTTTCACTCTCTTCTCCATTCAAAGGCTGTTGCCGTATTCAAAGAGAGGAAAGTTAAAAAGCAAAAATATCTAGAGAAAAATGAGAAAAGGAACCAAAGCAATCCTTAGTGTCACTCAACTGCTTTTAGTTTGTTATTGCCGGTCTTTGAGACTAAACCAAATCACCAATCTTCATATCTTTTCAAACAACTCTACTAAAGAATCAGGAAGATTTCAAGTGACCATAAACACCCCCTTCCCTTCCTTTTCAACATATTATATCAAGCAAATGCATTTTTCTTGAAGTAATCTGACAAGGGCCCTGTTAACGATACAGGAATGCAGCTAAACAAATCACAACAAAAAAAATAATTACAACAAAAGCAAAAGTAAAAAAGAAAGGCCTTTGCCGAAATGCTGCAGACTTTGTACAGCCTCCTGCAGATAAGCGTATTTTACTGTGTGTGGGAGTTGGGGAAATCCCAGCAGCTTTCTATTGTATCTCGTTATTTCTTGGCCCATTCCCAAGCAAATAAATAATCATCGTAATCAACTAGATTCATACAAGTGTAGCAGAAACAGACATGAAATCCAATAGATAAGATAGCCAATGCTCAGGATGTTTCTTGCACATGGGTAGAAGAAAGGAGGCTATTAATCTTCTGTTTGCCCAACTGTTCTTCTGCTAACAGAGACCAGGACGACAGAGAGCAGACCATGGCAGGAACTAGCTAACCAGGCTTCTCCAGCACAAGCGGATTTCATAGCGATACGTTAATTACCAGTGGCTTTAGTTCCCTTTGAAAATCCCACCTATGCTACCAATCAGAGTCTGCAAGCGCTTTTCACAGCACACCGTACGTGCACTTCCCCCCTGCAAGGAGAAATTAAAAGGAAGATTTGCTGCGTGCAACTATTTGCTGTGTAAATGGAAGAACTAGGTGCTGCGCAGGTTAAGAGAGGGTAAAGTCTGTCTATGCAAAGCCTCAGCTACTCACTACTCCTACAGCCGTGGGTTGTTCGTTTTTTAATGACCCATGAAAGGCAGTTCTGCTAAGACCACCAAATGAAGCTGCCATCCCTCCCGGCAGGCAAATTTTGCTCTTACGTACCCTGAGTAGCCTCACTCCATGTGGCCACCGAAGCGAGAGAACTGGGCTCCAGAGAAGATCTGGCACAGTAAATCATTTCCTACGCACATCCAGCAAGGAAGCCAGGAGTCCTTCCTCACACAGATCCCCTGTTGCCTCCTAACCAAAAATAGCTCAAAGCGTTTTAAAATACATATGTTATTTTCTTTTTCTTTTACGCTGAGAACTGGGATTGAAAGTTAGGCAAGCTGCACTAGACGTCATCTCCTGCCCCTTACTCTCACAGTGCAATATCTGAAGGACACTTTGCCTCTTGGCTCATACCGAGAGTCCTGCTCGACTCCACAGCTCTATGCACAAATGAAGGGATTATGATGAAATCAAAGTGGATTTTATTTGTAATGAGGAAAATACACTCCAAATTTGAAGGAAATCCAAGCTAGAAAAGCGAATTCTCCTGTGCCTGTGGCCAGCTTGGATCCTCCAGGCCCAAGCCCCAGCTGCTCTCCACTGAAGCCAATAGTGCTGTGACCAGCCCTGGACCCGAATCCACCCCCATGCCTCCCCGTCTGCAGCTGAGTTTGGAGTTACAGCCTCAAGGCAATAAAAGCTGGAGATGGATAAAAAATCCCTGGTCCTTAGGGAGTGCTCTGCAGCCCTAATGAATCCTCCCAGAGCCCAAATCTCATGGCAGAGGTTTGAGGTGAGGTAGATAGGGTGAAGGGTGAGAAAGTCCTTTCACAGCCTTCTGGACAAAATACAGAATCCTGTTCTCCTATAAACCAGCTGCTCTCTCTATTTTTAAATACTCTGGAGGGACTCAAAATATTGCGGTGATGAGAGAAGAGGAGGCTCATGTAAGTACCTAGGCAGATGGATGCTTAGCAAAGGAAGGAAACTGTCCCTGCAGGACAGAGCCACGAATAAATGCTCATTCCAGCTCAATTATCGAAGCCCAAACAGGTAAAATATCTGGACAAAGGTGTTTTAGGCTTTAAGACTAAGCTGCTCTCAGGAATGCTGTTCTTCCACTTTCCCCAAGGCTCAGCAGTTGTTCCGAACAGGCTGAGATGGGTGTTATAACACAAAGCCCAAGCAGTCACAAAACACTGCCCACAGAGCAATTACCAACTACATAGGAAACGGGCTGAAGTTTGCTGAAGTTTCTTTGGCCTTAGCTTTGTGAAAATTCTAATAATTTTGACTCCATTTTCATGCTGTTTTGAATCAAGTGTGAGGCAGCTGTTCATTTCTTTCAGCGATAAATCACCGTTTCTTGACATTTGGAAACTCGGGAGACCAAAAAAATAAGTGCTGAAGGTGGACTCAATTTTATTTTTAATTATTTAGCGCATTCAGACGCTCAACCTCAAAGGCGCGTTGACACCACTTCAACATGCAGGCAAATAATCGAAGGATGGCATTGCCAAAGCAAGATAAGGGGGAACGGTGCAGCCCTTCTTCCCCACCAGCTGCCCGTGGGCCTGAAGTCGCCACGTGGAATATCTGTGGATGTAAAATGGCTTAAGCATGCAAACCATCGCAAGATCAGGCTCAAAGTCTAGCAAAACAGCGATCTTGCTGTGTCTGTCACTGGTCAGCTTGTGCTCAACCTTTGCCTTATGGCAGACTTCTTTTCTCTTTCTCTTCTCCGGGAGCAGGAGGCAGAAGGGACAGTCTTTTCCTTGCTGCTCCTACAAAGGAGATGCTGGCCCAGGAGGAGCTCCACGTTCTGTCCCTGTCCCTGTCCCTCCCTCCGGCCCAGGGCAACAACCCAATTCAATTGGTAATAATTCAAAAACAGACTCTTGAACAAGGACTTTCTGAAAGCATCTGACCCCTTTTTTAAGGGAGGGAAGTTAGGAAGGAGGAAGGCAAAACCCCTGCTCCGTTTCCCGCTGTTGTGCTGTTTATTTCAGAATATTTCCATTGTTAGAGAGCGAACCCTTGGCATGCGAACGCGAGGAGGTAGCATCAGGCTGGAAAGACGGCTAAATTTGGCTCAAATTCCTCAGGAGCCTGACCTCTTCCTATTGAAGTATATAGCAACGCTCCCACTCGCTGCCCAGTGTGGCATTTTTAAACGCTCCCCCCTCCCCCAATTAATTCTGTGTTGCACCGAAGGAAGCGATATAAATAATCCCCTAAGAATGCATTTTCCTGTAGGTAAAGGGATAATATTTGAGTTCCACTCAGGAAAACAGTCAAAGAGCACAGAGGACACGCACAAGCCTGTTGCTGCAGGAGCTCCCAGGAGCTGTTGCACTGAAGTCAGGAAAATGATTAGCAGGAGTAAGTTAAGCGCACACACAAATTTCTAGGATCAGGCCAGCGGAGGGAAGGCCACGTGAAAAAAATCGAGAAAGGTTTTATGTGAAAATCTGACAGCATTTTTAAATAAGCTGCGTATCACAGGTTTCATACAGGCACAATCCTTTCATGTATTTCAATTTTTTCACTAAAATTATTCTTAATTTGGGGGACTGAAACACAATTTTCTGGGTGTTTGCTTTTTTAAAACTTTGCTTTCTAATTTTATTTTCTTTCCCTTTCCTATTTGATCACTAAGACAGCTTTCGTTCTTAGCTTTCAATCAAAAAAAAAGAAGGTGGGAGGAAGCATTATTTCAAGGCGCATATTTAATTGTTGAAAAAAAAAAAAAAAAAGGACTGCTTCCCAGTGAAAGGATTTTAATGTAAAAAAGCACAGCCAGATCAAATGCAGAGGCACTCACTGAAGTTATGAGGACATGAGGCATTTCTCTTAGCAGGCCTGAAATGATTTTTCAAGCCAGTATGCCGCAAGTTTCACTGATGGACTACGAATTATACCCTCGGCTAGCCCAGATGTGCAAACATCCTATTTCTGTCCCTTCTTGTTTGTTGTAACATCTTCGATGCTTCCCGCGGAGTTAGTTGCAGCAATTCATCCAACCACCAAAATTTCAATATTATTAACTTCTATAATGTGGATTTTTTTTTTTTTTTAATTCCTCATGTGAATCTGTCACAGCTAGAGGAAAGAGATTCTCATCTGGGCAAAGTCCCTGGAAGCCACTTCCATAGCAAATTACATTTTTATTGTTATTTCCTGATTGAGTAATACAGCTGGAGCAAAAAAAACCATGCATGAGCGAAGCGTATCGAGTGAAGTCAAAACACAACAATCCTCACAGATCTCTGTTGGCTGCAAATCCCTGTACATGGATCAGATTCTCCTGGGAATTGCCTGCAGTGCTCGTCTGGGAGGTGGGAGGGTGGGGTCAGCGGGCATTCGGGATTTCCATCTTCCCCTTTCACAGGTCCAGAACTCGCTGTATCTCTGTGGTGCTCCTAGCGTGGCTGGGTACGAGTTTGTTGGTGACGAACACTTCTGGGGGCTCTGGCAATATATGTTTCAGTGCAAATACTGTTATTAATAATCCTTAACTCTCCTCCTCCGTTAAAATGCAATAGATTGGGTGCCTGATCCTGATTTCACGGTTGCAAAACATCTCTCACGGCTGAAATCCATGACTAAACGCTTCTTGGTTTCACCCACTGACTTTAATGAAGTTCTTGCCAATTAATAGTGGGGGTAAACGAAAGAATCAGTGCCTCAGCAACATCAAAGGAGATAAAAGTGACTTCAAGAAATGAACAAGTAGCGCTTTGTGCGATGTCCTTCTGGAGCTTTAATTTTCATGGCGCTCGTTAGTTCAGCCCGTGCGGGGATGACTTGCCGGCCTGTTGTCCCCGTGGGAACACAGACCCCAGTGTGGCACAGGAGGGAGCGCTGCCTGCAGCATGTGGCCGCTTCTCATCACGCCTTTGGATAAAGCGGCAGAAAATAAACTGGCACGGGAGGGGAATGAGCGGAGAGCTGGGAGGGGACTTTTTCCCTTCTCTGGCTTCATTGATATGACAAAATGGAAATGGGCTGTTTGTTTTCCCTAATGCTAATAATAATAACTGTAGTGATAGATTTGTCATTGCCAACATTGCTTTCCTTCCCCAGCATAAACTATTGTACTTTAAAAAAATGCCTCTTAATGGTTTTTATTTATTTGCAGGGTTGTAATTTCATGCTGTTCTCCGCAGCCCTGCAAGCTGGGCCTGCTCTGGGAAATCAGCAGTGGTATCTGCTCGTCTTTAAAAGTGACAGGGAAAGCAAGCAGGCTGTGGGGTGTGTGGTGAAGGAGGGGACGTCAGAAAAAAGACGAAGGAGAAGGATGATGCCTCTTGCTACATATAAACCCCTTGTTTTACATCCCAAACATGCCAAACTGAAGTCTGAACTGAAATAGAACTAGGAAGAAAGCAGTGATATCTGTCCCACCCAGCCCATAGGAACACACAGCTTTTGCGTGGGAGGGGAGCAGGGGAGAGGAGCGGAGCTCTGTGTCACAGCGGACCTCAGGCTGGGACGGGCAGTCCCTGGAACCGACTCGCTCTGAGGCCATGTATTCCGAGTGACGGCCTGGAGAGGGCTGAGAAGGATGCAGAAACGCAAGACTGAGGTGGAAATTTTGGAGCGCAAGTCTTTTGCCTCCAATTACATCGACTTTAACCACTAGTGCTACCGCATCAAAGCCGCGTCGGGCGGCGGACAGAGCCCCTGAAGTCCCGGTGCTGTCGTGCAGAGCACCCCACCTCCCCGCCGCTCGCTCTCCCGCAGGGTTAGGTCAAATACAGTGCAGAGCTTTTCCTCAAAAAAAAGAAAAAAAGGGGGGGGAAAGGCAAATTAATTGCCCGAGTGCTGCGGGGGTTTAAAGCCCGCCCGCATTCCCCTGCCTGCTCCAGCGGCGGCCCCGCTCAGCGCCCTCCCCCGTGGGCCAGCCCCAGCGCAGCGCCCGCGCCGGGTGGGCGCCCNAGGGCCCTGCCCCGGCGGCGGGGCGCTGGGCGCTGCGGGTGTGCATGGCCCTGCGCGGGCGGCGATGGCTGCGTGATGGCCCAGCGCGGGCAGCCCGCACCGCACGCCATGGCTGCCAAAGAGGAGCTCTACAGCAAAGTCATCCCCCGGCGGAACCGGCAGCACCGCGCGGGGACCATCAAACATGGCTCGTCGCTGGCGATCCTCCTGTCAATGGGGGTCCCCCAAGACCGGGCGGAAGGC